>JACEGR010004783.1:0-82382 GCA_014170235.1 Listronotus bonariensis | reverse complement strand
TATTTAAACAAGCAGTCACAAACTACTACCTTAAAAGCGGATTGTCTCTACAAGGTCAGTACAAAAATATTTACTATAGAGTCCTTGGGCCAAAATACAATAATTTAACGGAATCTCACGTTAGTCGAGAAAATTTGATTTTAGTTAACTTTAAATATTTTATTTGTTATTGAAAATGTTTATACCAATTTCGGTATACGAGAGTTTTTAAAGTAAGGAATCAAAAAGCTACATATAGGTTTGCTGTTAAACGTAGGGAGAGCCACCTGCAGTACTTTGCTTTTGTTCAAAGTGTCAATTACCTTTTTGCCCCGGTATGGTATGATTATTCTTTTTATATTTTTGCACAAAAAATTATATATATATATATATATATATATATATATATATATATATATATATATATATATATATATATAAATATATATCTAATCTGAAATATGACAAAAACGGTTTGCTCGTAGCGATATTTATTAGATATACCTTTTTTATGCAAAAAATATGTTTTACTCAAAATTTTAACATAAAATTTAATTCTCTACAATATTTACTTATGAAATTTTGTTTTTTTTAACTAAAGTACATAATATACTCTTCGGGCATTATTCTTATTTTTACTTACAACTCGCCCTGTATAATGCCAATCGAAGTAAAATTTTGTGTTTCTTGATTTTAGAGCATGCGACCAGTTATCCCAAAATTTCATTTACAAATTTAAAAAATGTTGGTCCATTTGTCCTCTTGTAACACCTATCCTGGGACACACTGTATATATATATATATAGTCAGTTTGGATTTTCTTGGGATATGGTCCTATTTTATAAAAACATTAAAACTACTGTTTCATTTCTTTATTCCTAACGTTTCGGTCATGGCTTTGACCTTTTTCAAAAAGTACATTAATTATGAGTCAGGAAATTTAGAAAATTATCCATTTAAAACAAAATTCTGGGAACGTCACTGTATAAAAACACATTTTAAAGCGTAACACTACATATTTACAAGACATTTCTTGATGATGAAGATGAACAGGAAAAACCCATTCAAGAAACAAACAGACGGAACACCATATTGTAACAGTTGAAAAACTGGGAAAACAACTTTGGGTTGTTTTTAATTAAAATTAGGAAATCTTTTTATAACATATTTTTACTTTTTTCGTTGGAGAAGCCACTCGCACGTGGTCTTTTGACTAAAAGTAGAGTTAACCTGTCATGGGGGACAAGGATAGAAAGATAACTGGTGGAGTTGTTATAGAAAGAAAGAGATAGGTGCTGGTTTGGTGGAAGGTTAGAGTGAGATGGAATTATGGTTGACAGTTATTGTAAAACTCCTCACTCTAACCTTCCACCAAACCAGCACTCCACCTACTTTCTTTCTATACACAACTCCGTCGGCCATCTGTTCTGTCCTTGTCCCCATGACAGGTGTAGCTGCTAGTCAGAGCCGCGTGCGAGTGGCTCTCCAACGAAAAAGTTAAAAATATGTTATAAAAGATTTCCTAATCTAATTGAAAACAACCTAGAGTTGTTTTCCCAGTTTTCGATTGTTAATATGGTGTTCTATCGCATTTCTTGAATGGGTTTTCCTGTTCATCTTCAAGCTATTTTACAATTCAAACCTACTTTGGTAAGGAACTTTTAAATAGAATAGTTAATTGTTAGTCTACTAACACTAGTTTTTCTGTTTTTGTAGTGAGTCCTGAGGAAAGAGTATAAATTATACACGAAAGCTTGACGAAACAATAAAGAGGTTTTTCTAACCTTTAGGCCATTTTTTTTTCATAAGACTGCACTCCCAATATTTTCCAATTGTCTTATATATATATATATATATATATATATATATATATATATATATATATATATATATATATATATATATATAGTAGATATATATATTATATATATATATATATATATATATATATATATATATATATATATATATATATATATATATATATATATTCTGAAAACCGTTTGTTGTATCACAAAAATTAAGAAGATCAAATATTGAGTTTTTACTGTGGCCGACTTGCTGGTGTGACTTAACTAAAAAAAAAAATATCATAAATGAAGAAGAACAAAATATTTAAACTTAACAAAGAGGTTGGACACTTAAGAACTAGGCCCCCCATAAATATGTTCTAGATTCTAGATAGTATAATTCAGTTTTTTTAAATATTCCCATTAAGCCTGGTTTTATATTCTTGCTTGGTAAAAGTCATTGTTTTATTAAGCCGCTAAATCAAGAGTGAAATTATTCGGAACATAAAAAAATCAAGTAAAAGGAATTACGCTTAAGGAATTTAACAAAAAAGGTCGCTAATTTCTGAGGATCCGGTTTCAAATGCAAGTTTTAGATTTACTGAATCAGATAAGAACAACAATATTGGATTAAAATCAAAAGGTGAGACATTATTAAAAAAAAGTTTAAAGCAATAATTGAAGAAACAATTTCTTTTTTATTTTATTCTAGGCACTGGCTAAACTGCACTGGCACTGCTTAGTTATAATAAGAGAACCGCCGTCCGGCAAATTTTTATATCTACGTATATAAAAACCGCCGAAAATTATAATTAATTTGTTATTACCGGCGGTTTTTACATATTTTATCGACAGAAGCCGCCGTTTTATCGATTTTGCTTATAAAATTGATTAAAACCGCAAAAAAATAATTAAAGTTATTCTAACCTTCATGAATATTTATTTTCGCGCAGTAAGAGTTTAGTGTTTTGTGGTTTTATTGTTTAATACATATTGTAGTTTGATTAATAGAACTCTTGAAAACAAATTGGAGTAGTATAGCGCGATTGGGACAGGCAAATAAAGCTATTATTGTATTTATCCTAACGTTTCGTAGCTATATCAAGGGTCTATAATTAAAAAGACACTATTATAAAACTATTTCTGTCACATAGACCCAATAATTTACAACACTAAAAAATACCTAAAAATATTGTCAGGCCGAAAAGGCAAAAAAATAACTTATCAGTCAGCATTAAAGTCAGCAATTAGCACTTAAAATTCTAAAAAAGTGAAAAATTATTTGTCTAAAAATTAAATTATGAACAATTAAAAATTAAAATTGCAAAAAAATGCATAAAAAAATTAAGAAAAAAATAAAAAGAAAAAAAAGTTATTTATCTTTCCAGAATCGAACTCGGGATCTGTTGTTTACGGGTCAACACTCGTAACCTTGTAGCTATGGGAAAACTTGAATACGTTTTTTAAACCTTAAAAATATGCTTAAAAAAAGCCGTGTTTATGAACTATTTATCTTGTAATTTTTTTTCTTTCCTTAAAAATTTTAAAGTTTGTTTCATTCTCAATACATGCATACTTTAATTTTTTTTTAATCTTTGGACAATCCACGAAGGCTGAAAGCCTAAATACTAACGTACCGTGGGTGTCTTAAGCAGGGTAAGAGGAAGTTTGTTAACACGGGACTTAAAAACTTGAAGATTTGGGGGAAGAAAAGACCTCCGCTGGCATCAGGTTCCACAGTCTAGAAACTCTAGGAATAAAGGAACGAACGAAATGGGAAGTTCGGGGCCTGTCCAATTGAACTGTATAGGGATGCATACGCGCGGCACCACGAGTTTCTCTGTTGGGAACTTCAAGAGGAGGGACTATACTGGACAATTCGTCGAAGCAGAAGCCGTAAAAGTATCTATAGAAGAGCGATAGATCTCCCACAGCTCGACCATGGGCAAGAGAAGGAAGTCTTTGAGTAAGTAAAGGATCATTAATAATTAACGAACAGCCCTTCTTTGAATGGCATCAAGAATGCTGAGGGTTGTAGGGGATGCCATTCCCCAGACATGAGAACAATATTCCAGAGAGGGTCGAATTTGGGACACATACAAAGTGCATAAATTGGAAGGAGAAAATACTTTTTGGCTCGAAAAAGAAATCCAAGCTTTTTGAATCCGCGGTGGCTATAGATACAATTTGTTTATGCCAGTTAAGGTTATTTTCAAATGTGATGCCCACAAGGTTAAATGTGTCCCCGCTCTGCAAAACCTGACCACTCATAAGCAAAGGATGAGTATTTGATGATTTTTTCGCGACAAGGAACACGATTGTGTTTTGGATGCATTAAATTGAACGAGATTTTTGGCGCCCCAATCCAATATCAAATTGAGATCCTGTGAAAGAGATATCTGCATCGCCCTACGTTTGCTTTCCAAGTCGGGTTGAGAGATTGGTTTGGGAACCTGAAAAGTGAAGTGAAGTGTACCATCGTCAGCATAACTATGAATGGGATTGGTTGTGGAAGAAAAAAGGTCGTTGATGTGAAGAAGAAACAAAGTTGGTGCTAGTACTGAACCCTGTGGCACTCCAGCATTAATTTCGTGAAAGCTTGAGGAGTGGCCATCAACAATGACTGATATACGTCGATTAGAAAGATAACTGGAGAGCCAAGAGCAGAGTTTAGTTGGAAGACCGTAGGAGGGAAGTTTATTAAGAAGTGCGTCATGCCAGACTTGGTCGAAATAGTTTAGTTTTAGTTCTATGAAACGATCAGTTTTTTTCTTGCCGCTAAAATAAGGTACCTACTTCTTGCTTTTTTTTCCCCAAAAGATGTACATACATATTTTTCAACTTATGAAGAACTTCGACAAAATCTTCGTAGGTGTCAAACGTGTCTCCCAGTTTTATTTTTGTTTGTTGATCAATATTAAAAATAATATTTAACAATAAAACAAATAAATCATAAAGTAAGGTTAACTTTAACAATTATTCGGCGATTTTCAATAGTTTTTTAAGTAATATCCGCCGGTAAAATGTATTGTAATTTTTGGCGGTTTTTATATACGAATATATTAAATTGAACATAACCGCCGGAGGTCGTTTAGTTAGTGCGTTTATTCTTTATCTTTGCAAAGCTGCGTACAGTGTGTGTAATGCAACGTGCAACGCAACATGCAACGCAACATGCAACGTAACATGCAATGCAACAAAGGGTCTTAATCAGTGGCGTAGCTACCGCTATATCAGTCGTATCAATGATACAGCGCCCCAGGGCTATAGGGGCCCCCAAATGTGTGTAAGCAAAAATTAGTGTTAGAAAACTGTAAAATTAAAACTGTTAAATTGGGAAAGCGGGACCCTCTTTTTATATGGGCCCCTCCTTGGGTGAAACTTAGGACCTTTGTTTTTTTTGTCCTTAAATCCTTAAATTTTTTGGGGACACCCTTACTCTTTGTGATACGAAGCCCCTTTAAGGCCGCTACGCCACTGGTCTTAATGCCGTTGCTGTAACCTTCTCTGCAAAATAGGATTATCCACATTTGAAAGTAACATGTAGACCAAACGAGCTATTAGTGCGGGATCCTTTTTTTTATTTTAACATATTACTTGGTAGAAACAAGCCAGCCAACCAAAAGATATCGTCGCTGGTAAACACTCAGTTATTTAATAAAAGAAAAGGTTTTACAAAATTAGTTTCTTTATATAACTTTCAATCAATTCAAGTATTTTCTCTTGCGTACACATTTTAACCTTGTTTTCCATTGTTCCTTGCTACATCACTCAAACACGTCCAAATGGATACTGTAAAGTCACATCGAACGACTTTGTGTTTGCACAACAAAACCAACATTTAGGTGGATCGCGACGAACTTTCCAGCGCGCATCACGCGCAACCGTCTAAGGCAAGCCGCAATTTGAAACGCATCAAACGCGTGCGACGCGAGAAACTGTGCCGCTACCACAAAATCAATGCTTTTTTGAGTAGACGAGTGGCTTCTTAATTTGCGCTGTAAAATTAAATTTCATAAATTACAAAAGTACGTGCTGTGCTTAAGGTCGGGCCTCACATAACCGCAACGAGCCCGTGTCGCTTTAAAACAAGATGTAACAATAAAATTAATTTCACACGTTTTAATACCTAATAAGTAACTTTTTTTGTATTGTTTGTTTACAACAACTAACAACTACTAACTTTTAATTTTATACGTAATAAACTGAAATAAAAAGTGACGCCCGTCAACTGAAAGCTTGGCTCGCGGAACATCGGCGCTGTCCGATCCATGTATGATTTCATTTCCTGGGCATGTTTCAGACCGTACGAGACACGGTCGTGCTACGATGCGGATCTTGTGGGACATCGGTGCGGTTATTTATGGCCAGATTTATAAAAAAAAGACTTTACCTATACTACATCTAAAGTTTGAAAAACGAGGAATAGAGATAAGTAGGAAAAATCTGTTTTATTTAAACAAAGACATATACACACATAAATCAATAGACTTTGCTTGACAAAAATGTTTTGTATATTTTTAAGAGTCTAAAGAGTGCTTTTGATTTTTTTAAATTAATTTTCCCCACTTTATCTATCACCGTGAAAGCGGACTCGGTGCAGTTATGTGTGGCCCAACCTTTATACCTGTCTAAAATGCACTGCCTAAACAAACGAATCCTGTTGAGTTGCATGTTGGATTGCAGGTTGCATTACACCTGCTTGTACGCGAGTTAAATACCAAAGTATAGTTGGACTTAATTCCTTCTGAAAGCAAAGTACACAAAAAATTATAAAATAAAGAAACCTTTTTGAAAGCATATAGCCTCTGACAGAGCCTAATTAAATATTTTTGATAAATAAATAAAAAAATTGCTGAAACACGTATCACATACTTAAAAGCATCCTCTTATTTCGTCTCTGGCCTGCCATAAAATCTGTGGCGAGTGGCGTACTCGTCGGGTTGAAGATTTTCTTCTGCAATAAATCATTGTTCCCAAAGGGTCTGTTGTACTTTGCGACATCGCTTCAGAATGAATTAAATCTGGTCCCAACTATACCCTGAGAACCGGGGTCTTTTAATGTTCAACCCATCTTTTCCCTTATTTCATCAACATTGTCCTCGAACTGAAAAATGACGTTTTTGCATTTTACAGTACCTTTAGACAGGTCTGTAGTGCCATCACGGACGTTATTTTAAAAACTACTAAGTACTTAAAAATGTTACCCGACTGGTAATCAAACCCAAACCTTCTAAATAAGAGATCAAAACTTACTGTTCACTATAGCTTCCGGGGAGACAGTTTAACTTATTTTAGTAACGTCATCTCTAAAATACAAAAACTTTCGACATTTAAGCCATACTAACAGTTTTTCCTATCTGCGCCAGACCACTTTTCAGTAAGTCTAGGATCCGAATTAAAAGTGACCTTCACCCATCTGTTTACCGAATAAAACTGTTATAATTCAAATATATTTTTTAAACAAAGGTATCGCCAAAAATATATAAATAAAAAAACATAAAATTTTACATGACAGGCAATACGGAATTCGTCACAAGAGATCTACAGCAGATCTTCTCTTTCCTTCGTTTCACACAACTGAAACAAGTCTCTTGAGTTTTTGGGTGAGTCCCAGATCGTCGCTCTTAATATATCTAAAGCTTTTCGACCACGGTCTAGCATGACGCACTTCTCAATAAACTTCCTCCTACGGTCTTCCAACTAAACTCTGCTCTTGGCTCTCCAGTTATCTTTCTAATCGACGTATATCAGTCATTGTTGATGGCCACTCTTCAAGCTTTCACGAAATTAATGCTGGAGTGCCTCAGGGTCCAGTACTAGCACCAACTTTGTTTCTTCTCATCAACGACCTTCTTTCTTCCACAACCGATCCCATTCATAGTTATGTTGACGATAGTACCTTCACTCCACTTTTTCAGGTTCTCAAACCAACTCTCTCAACCCGACTTGGAAAGCAAACGCAGGGCGATGCAGATGTCTCTTTCTACATGGGATCTCAATTTGATAATGGATTGAGGCGCCAAAAATCTCATTCAATTTAATGCATCCAAAACACAATCATGTTCCTTGTCGCGAAAAAACTCATCAAACACTCACCCTTTGCTTATGAGTGGCGCAGGTTTTGCAGAGCGGGGGCACATTCAACCTTGTGGGCGTCACATTTGACAATAACCTCAACTGGCATAAACACACATTGTATCTATAGCCACCGCGGCTTCAAAAAAGCTTGAATTTCTTTTCCGAGCCAAAAAGTATTTTTCTCCTTCCAATTTATACACTTTGTATGTGTCCCAAATTCGACCCTCTCTGGGAATATTGTTCTCATGTCTGGGGAATGGCATCCCCTACAACCCTCAGCATTCTTGATGCCATTCAAAGAAAAGCTGTTCGTTTTATTAATGATCCTTTACTTACTCAAAGACTTTCTTCTCTTGCCCATCGTCGAGCTGTGGGAGATCTATCGCTCTTCTATAGATACTTTTACGGCTTCTGCTCCGACGAATTATCCAGTACAGTCCCTCCTCTTGCAGCTCCCAACATAGAAACTCGTGGTGCCGCACGTATGCATCCCCTACACGGTCCAATTGGACAGGCCCCGAACTTCCCATTTTGTTCGTTCTTTGTTCTTGAGCTGTGTGGACCGTACTGCCAGCGGAGGTCTTTCCGTTTTCCCCAAATCTTCAAACTTTTTAAGTCCCGTGTTAACAAACTTCCTCTTACCTTGCTTAAGACACCCACGGTACGTTAGTATTTAGGCTTTCAGCCTTCGTGGATTGTCCAAGAGATAAAAAGAAAATGGTAACTTTTCTATTTGTATTTACATGACAATAGCACATATATTTTATATTATACAGTGTATTTACGTAAGTTGGCTTCGTATAAACAACTTATTTAATATTAATTTTGGAAAACAAGTTATTTTAACACGCTTTTATTAGCTTGGGTTGTAACTATCTATCATCTATCTATCTATCTATGTAATTCGGAATCTTTGAGCCTAATTTTTACCAACTTCCAGCGATTCAATTTCTTTGAAACTTTGCACACGTATCAAGGACCGATGACAATGCAATAATTTAAAAACAGTATCCCGTTATCCTGATTAGGACCGCCAGGATAAATAAATTCCTTTACAGATCCTCTGTGTCTCTTGACAAAATGGCGAAGGAATTTTTTTAGTGAATAAACTGGAGCATTTATTTTTAAAAAACTAATTGATATATCGAACTAAAAAATGAAAAATAAATAATAGTTTAAAAAAACTAAAAAAACACGCTTTTATATGCAACCGAACTAAAAATTAGAAAATAATTTTTCATTACAAAGAGTTTGTCACTTCAGAATAAAAGCGTGGGGTGCTTAATATATTAAATGTTATAATTATTCTATTTGCAAATATCTATGAGGAAAAGTTATGAAAAAATAGTAAAATGCACCTCCACGCTTTTACTCTGAAGTGACAAACTCTTTGTAATGAAAATTATTTTCTAATTTTGGTCGGTTGCATATGTGTTTTTAGTTTCTTTAAACTATTATTTATTTAGAAAAACTTCTGCACGATCCAAAACCTAAAAGCAACCATCAGATATCAAATTGAATCAGTACCTGTAACGAAGTTTGAAGTATAATTTTGGCTTAAGAGTAAAGTACCTGTATTTTTGTCAAAATTAAACATTGTTTAAAATAATGTTTAAAATTAAAAATTAATTTTAAATATGCAATTTTGTTTATTTACAAATAAAAAGAAATATTTTTTTTTTTGCGATAATGGTAAAAATTAAGGTTTGTGTGCTTGCCAAACGAACGAAATTGCATATTTAAAAGTAATTTTTTATTCTTAACATTTTTCTATAGAACAATTTAGATATTAGCAAAAATAAGGTAGTTTACTTTTGCTCAAGCCTCGTAGATTTTACTGGAAATAATAAATATATAATTTTCTTTTTAGGCTTACAAGTTGTACTTAATTCAATTCTTCGTGCCATGGTGCCTTTATTACATATTGCTTTGTTAGTATTATTCGTTATCATAATTTATCAATGATCTGAAAAATAAATATGGATAAATGCAGCGAAAATCATAATAACCCCTACCTGGGCACTGCGCAGTCCCCTTGTGGGCATGCGCAGTAAAAATTTACTGACTAGCGAAAAACAAACAACAGAACCGGGTTTACCATTTTGTATATGATTCATTTATAAAGAAAATACCAATTAATTTTGTTTCTGGGTAAACATATTTAAATATTTTGTTTTCGGTCTGTATTCGTCTTTCATAGCAGTCCCTAAAAAGTAAACCGGTTTTATATTTGGACTATTTTTTGTTGTATAATTTTTTAATTTTTTGGTCGTATCGCCGATTTTATTGAAATTTAGCAAACGAGAGTGCTTAAAAGCACTGATCTCAATTTAAATTCCGTTTTTGCTAAAACACCTTATTTTTGATTTATGAGGACCCACTTTGACTCAACATCAAACATGCACGGATTTTTTCGCATTATTATCTTTCTTCTTAACACTACCTTGACACAACAAAACTGAATGGTTAGTATTTTATCATAAAAGCAATTAGTTTTGGTGTAACTTGTTTGAGGAATAAATCTCATTTCATAAACTGATATTTCGCTCCCGTTGCCGTAGCAGTTGTCGTTCAGTTAAATTTGGCGTGTAATGCCATTGAAATTGTTTATTTTTGTGTTTAGGGCCAAACTGACCTCATATTTGTAATTGAAACCACAAATGCCTACAAATGCCAAAAAATAAACTTGATGATGTATAATCTTAAACTAGGCTTAAAGCGCAATGGAATCGCTTGGACTATTTAATTTTATTCAGAACATTTCACAGAAAGATACCTATGTTTCTTTATTAACATACAAGCAATAAGCAATCTACAAGAAATTATATGGTATAAATCGTCCTCAATATCACCAAGCGGCGTATCTTTTTTGTTTAAATTTCACAAGGGTGCTTTTAGGTATTTTTTTGTACTACTCTTTTTTAGTAAAATGAAATAGGCTTAGTATTATATTTCTATAACTTTTAAAGATATCCAAATCTAACGTATGCCAATTTGTAAAATTAAGAAGCAATTTTTTTGAGCAATTACATCAGCTCTAGGCAATTTTCCTACTTTTTGAGATACGCCACTTCGTGATATTGCCTATTTTAAAAAATAATGGATTTATTGATCTCTAAAAATGACTGCATGGCAGTAAGAGTATTATTTGAAACAGAAAATTTGCTATTTACTCATTATTTAGTTTTGGTTATACAAAACTTAAATTAAACAAAGGTAAAAAAACACCAAGAATTACTCATAACGCACAAATGAAACACCAAATACCAAATGAGTATACCTAATAACGGTCGACCGTAGACGGGAGATTGGATTTAGGCGGCCGACGGCGTCAATTTTACAAAAGGTAAAAAAACACCAAGAATTACTCATAACGCACAAATGAAACACCAAATACCAAATGAGTATACCTAATAACGGTCGACCGTAGATGGGAGATTGGATTTAGGCGGCCGACGGCGTCAATTTTACCTGGATTTTACGATCGCGAAATCCCAAATCATAAATTAAATTAGGATAAGTGTGGCCCTGTCAATGTATAGGTAAACGTTTTCAGTGTTGCAACCACTATATTTATTAAAATACTGCAAATTTTGTCAATGTTGCCAACACAATATTGGGTTTTAAATAAAAGAAGCTAACTTTTATAAGAACTGCGCATGTGCAAAGGTGTACAGCAATTCTCCCAGTGTAGGGTAAAAATTTTGTGCGCAGGTCCATTGAAAATATATGGGGATCATTTTCTATTAGCAATCTTTTAATTTTTAGATCATTGTAATTTATGCGATTATTGGACTAGAGTTATTCTCAGGACTGTTACACAAGACATGTTATAACAATGCTACAGGTATATAGTAAAATATAACAGTAAGTGGGGGGTTTGTTAATTAGTGCTCAAAAATGTATATTTTTAATAATTTTGTTGACACAGTCAATATTAATTTATTGATTGGACTTGATGGCACATTAAAATACAGTGTCCCTTCGGAAATCCTTACCAATTTGATATCTGATGATTGTGTTTAGGTTTTGGACCATGCAGAAGTTTCTATAAAGAATTACTTTTTTCGTAAAATTAATAATAATTTTTTTTTCCATAAGACGCAAACTTACGTAGACAGTAGATATTATTTAAAAATACATATTTTATTAACTAGCATCAGCATGTATTTACAAAAATCGGGTTTGCCATTATATAGGTGTATCAAAAAATTTAAGGTTATTTTAATAAAGGAAATACAGCTTTGGTTTTGGCCATAATTAGTATTTGATATAAAACAGTATTTATCCGGAAAACAGATGGGGCGCATCGTGCAATTTGGTAATTATTTCAGTCCGTTTAGAGATACCAACCAAAAAAATGTCACTTTTAATCTAACCTAGAAGAACGTCGATTGTTGGTAAAAAATTTTCATAAATTACAATTTAAAAATTTGTGTGCATTTTCGTTATTCTTAAGAATTTTACATAACAATAAAGAGAGTTGTACCCATTTAAATTTCAATAAGTTGGTAAAACTTTGTCAAAACTAATTGCAACAAAAAATTTCAAACTGTAATAATTATTTAAAAAATTGCAGACACGAAGTATGTCATGCAAAAACATTGTCAAACTGTAAAAACAGCATTACAAAAATAAGTTTCATCAGATAAACGTTAAAAATTACCTTATTTCGCCTCGTATTCGGCAGAAGCCATTTTTTCACGAGTCGTTGAACACTATCAGATTTTGTCTTAATGATTTTTTCGTGAGTCTACTAGATCGAAATAAAGGTTACCAAGATTAAACATAAAAAATTATTCTTAGATAAAAACTCAAAAATTAATAATTTATATAGGTATATTGCTTGCTAAATTTGGAAGATATTTGGCCAGGGTCACATTTGGCATTTTAAACGGTTTTACTGAGCTTGACCAGTATATTTGTTATTTATTATTTATTTATTTGTTTAGGTCAAATTGGAATTTGACCCTTTCTTAACGGCAGATCTATCTGAAATTTGGTACACACTCTTTATTTTGATGGTAATACATTCTTTATGATTGTAAATGCAAGATGGCCGCCAATACAAAATGATGGATTACATATTACTTCACAACAACCCCAATATGGGTATCAAATGAAAGGGCATGATTGGTAGAATAGAGCTCACTATAAAAAAAAATCAAGATGGCCGCTGACACAAAATGACGAATTACATATTTTTTTCCACAACTACCCCAATATGGGTATCAAATAAAAGGGCTTGATTCGTAGAATAGAACTTACTATAAAAAAATTAAAGTCCAAGGTGACCGCCGACACAAAATGACGGATTACATATTTTTTTCACAACTACCCCAATATGGGTATCAAATAAAAGGGCTTGATTCGTAGAATAGAACTTACTATAAAAAAATAAAATTCAAGATGGCCGCCGACACAAAATGACGGATTACATATTTTTTCCACACAACTACCTTAATATGGGTATCAAATGAAAGGGCTTGATTAGTAGAATAGAACTTACTATAAAAAAATTAAAATCCAAGATGGCCGCCGACACAAAATGACGGATTACATATTTTTTACCACATAACTACCTCAATATGGGTATCAAATGAAAGGGCTTGATTCGTAGAATAGAACTTACTATGAAAAAATTAAAATCCAAGATGGCCGCCGACACAAAATGACGGATTACATATTTTATTCCACACACTACCTCAATATGGGTATCAAATAAAAGGCCTTGATTCGTAGAATAAAACTTACTATAAAAAAATTAAAATCCAAGATGGCCACCGACACAAAATGACGGATTATATATTTTATTCCACACAACCACCTCAATATGGGTATCAAATAAAAGGGCTTGATTGGTAGAATAAAACTCACTATTAAAAAATTAAAATCCAAGATGGCCGCCGACACAAAATGACTGATTACATATTTTGTTCCGCACAACTACCTCATTATGGGTATCAAATGAAAGAGCTTGGTAGGTGAAATAGAGCTCACTATATAAAAATAATTTCGAAGATGGCCGCTGCTATAAAATGGAGAATTACATATTTTTCACCACTACTTCAATATAAAATCGTTGGTTACTTCTGGTTAGTTATAGTAAGGCATTATGAAAGGGCTTGGTTGGTAGAATAGAGCTCACAATTAAAAAAATAAAATTTAAGATGTCTGACGCCACAAAATAGCGGATTACATATTTTTTCCATACAACTATCTCAATACTGATATTAAATAAAGGGAATTGATTGGTAAAATATAGCTCATTATAAAAAAAAATATAATCCAAAATAGCCGCCGCCACAAAATGACGGATTAAATATTTTCCACAACTACCACTATAAGCGTATCTAATGAAAGGGCTTGATTAGTAGAATAACATTCTAAAATAATTTAAATTGTTTAGATAGTGAAGGTTAGAATCGGGATCTAAGCATGGGTCTCCCACCCAATGTATAAAAGAGTTAGATTTTAACAAAAGCTAATTATAGTCAGAGTTTCTTTATGAGAAGGGGTTTAGACATAAGCAAGACCGGTGATAGCTTTTGTCAGGGACGTGAGGGTGTGAGAATTACGATTTCGGTTGGCAGTTCTGTTCAAAGTTGGTAGCATTATCAGCTGATGACAGAGTCGTGCCTTGTCGAAGCTTTGTTTGGTAAAAACTGTGGAAATTTGCCATTTTCATTTTGGTTGTATATTTTGCAAGGATTTCCAGCTGTTAATATTTTTGTTTAGTTTATAGACTTCACATATTAATGGTTCGGACTCATTTTATTTTAGAGATTCTGATAGTGTTTAG
This sequence comes from Listronotus bonariensis, assembly GCA_014170235.1. Lineage (NCBI taxonomy): Eukaryota > Metazoa > Arthropoda > Insecta > Coleoptera > Curculionidae > Listronotus > Listronotus bonariensis. Next base: position 67,730 of record JACEGR010004783.1, on the reverse strand, counting down.
TCGAATAGTTTTCAGTCATTCGTGTTTTTATATACATATGATACAGATGAGTGTCCGCTAATTAATGGTACACAGAAAAACCACAGATTTCTTTTGAGAAAATACCCATTTAGGATTTAAACAAACATGCCTATATCCAAAAGTTAATGATAAGGAAGATAAAGAGATATTAAAATTTTTTATTCATGCATTTCGATAATTTTTTGATATATTTTAAACATTTTAATAAAACTCGGTATCAAGGAGTTTTTAGATATCAGCTATTTATATCTGCGCAGTTGTAATTATAGCTAATACGATGTTATTGAAGGTACATACATACTTTCGGGTGCACTGAACAACTAAAACGTGAATACCTTAAAAACGTTGTCAAGACCGATTCTTACTAAGTATACCTTTTTTGTGCAGAAAGCATAGAGAAGCTTACTATCTAGTAGTAACAAAAAATTGGGTAGTTTTAGAGAATTTTAAATAGTGTACCCATCGCCCTCTAGTCTACACATAAAAATTAATATTCGATCTGAGCTAATGTTTAAAAACCCCTAGATACCGTTTTATTAAGATATTTTAAAAGGGAGAAACAATTATCGAAATAAATTTACTTTTTTCTTTTACTATGACACCCCCGTATCTTCCTTATTATAAACTTTTGGATGTTAGGTATGTTTGGTTAATTCTTAATATTTTGGCATAAGGAATCTGTGGTTTTTCTGGTATACCATGTATACAAAGTTTTTAAAATGGTTTTTGACTTACGGAACCATGGAAAATGTTTTGCTCTGCCAGGTACCTCATCGTCCTGTCGTCGCTTTGATAATTTTTAATTTTCAATATTTAAACCACATTTATGTTTTTGTTTTAAGTTATGCCTATTAAAATAATCCAATAAATTTTGTTGACAACATACAGTTCTTTTTGTTTTCTCCTTAATTCTACGCCACTGATCTGCCTAAAATCAAACATGGCCGAAAGTGGCCCGACTTGACGCCACAGCCGCGCTAGCCAATATGGCGAATGTCGTGACCTTATCTCATCAATCGACTTTGATTATAGTAATACAAAAAAAAACTTTTTTCGGCTGGTATTTCTGAATGTTTTAAAGTACTTTTGGAGAAAACTCTATAACTTTATTATAAAGATTTACAATAAACATGCGTCCAGTGCCGTATTATCCATTAGGCTGACTAGGCTACAGCCTAGGGCGCCATGAAAAAATAGGCGCCAGAGAGGGGAGTAATAGGCGCTAGACAGGGAAGTTTTGAAAAAGTTTGGTCGGTGGGGATTAGAAGTAACTTTTCTGTGGGAATATAAATAAAATATACGCGAAAAGGAGAGAATGAGGTTTTTAATGGAGGTAAGGACCTTTTTTTTTTTATTTTTATTTTTGCTCTTAAAAATTTTTGAAGTACGAAAGTAGGAAAATAGACGCTCTGGGCATTGTAGCCTAGGGCGCCTCACACCCCTAATACGGTAATACGGCCCTGCATGCGTCACACATGTTCAGGGTCTAATATCTTTGTCATCAAAGTGAAAGGTAGCTGTTAAATTCGTTACAGAAAAAATAAAACAGCAGATATAGAAAGGCTGTTTCTTCTCATAATAAAAAGAGTTATTATGTAATTAATTTAGGTACGCTAACAAGTGCTTATAGTAAGATACGTGTACCATATACCATATGCATCTTAATTAAGCGAATACTGGAGCTATTAAAGAATTTAAGATGGTCAGTTCGGTAGTTATAACTGGACTAAAAGAGATTGTAATAAATCGATGCTGATTAAAGTAAATTACGCACTTCATTTCAATCTGGTCGATGCTTACATATATTTTAGAGCAAACAGTTTGAAGAAGCAGTTTTTGCACATCGTGGAGAGTACTTTTGTAACGAGTGCATAAAGTGACAATTTATGCATACCTACAGGGTGTCTACGTAACTTGGCGTCATATTGAAAATTTTTTGGTAATAATTTTACGAAAGAAGTTATTCTTTAAATAAAGTTTTGCCTGGTCCAACACATAAAACGCAACCATCAGATATCAAATTGTTTTGTCGTTTATGAGGTTTGGTCAAAAATGGTCAAGTGTACACGTACCTGTAATTTTGCTAATATCAAAAATTTGTAAAAAAAAGTTTACTTATAATTAATTTTTTTTTAAATATCGAATTTCGTGTATTAACAAAAAATAAATGTTATTTCTGCAATAATAGTAAAATTTTGGTTTTTACAAGGTTTTCATTCATATTATTGCCTCCCAATTTCAACGATATGGGAAAAGTATAGGAAAAAATTTCCATATAAAAGTTTCATAGATTTTTATCTTTTATCTTTTGTGTATAACAATAAAAAATGAAGAATAGAAAGTCAAGAAAAATAAAGAGGTAAACTTTTTAAAGGAACACCCTGTTTGTTATATTACCATTAAAAAGATCTTTTAAACATTATGAAAGAAAAATATCACATTATTAGTCTAAAACGTAACCACTTAAATGTGAAAACTAATAGAGATAATAATAGATAATTTCTATTGTACAGGGCAGGTTTTTAAAACTTACCATAGCTATACTTTCTAAACCAAGGAAAATATCAAAAAACCCGGGGGAACACCCTGTATATACGATATACTTTTCAGCTATGGTAAATTAGATTAAATCGTTGTATAATATACCGTGCATGTAACAATGCAAATTGTAAAATTGGTTTTTCACGTTTTTACATTGATTTAATGTGTAAAAAGAGTTTTACATTTTGATATTTCAACGGTGTTTCTAGGGGAGGGTTTTGAAGTTACGTTGACAAAGAAGTCTATTATCAAAAGCAATAAAACAGAAAATGTCGACTTTTTTCAAAACTGTATTTTTGCGAATATACTTTTTTGCCTTTGCACGGTAAGTATTTTGGCCCAAGGAATGACGTTACACTTTGTACAGACCTTTTAAAGACACCCACACTTTTATATGCTTAATTATTTGAGGGGGAATCAACGTCTTGGGGGTCTAAGCCCCCTAAGTCTTTATCTCCAAAAATAAATGAGATACCCTGCAATTGCAACAGAATTTGGTCACCCTGTACACTTCGTAAACAGGGGTAAAATAGTCTAGCTAGTTGCGCTTTTGTTTTTTTCTTAAACTAAGAAAAAAAACATTTTTTGAAAAGTTATAGAATGTGTTTTTACATTTCCTTAAACTTATGAACCGTACAACCTTGTCAATGCCATATTGTTGACCATATTCGGATTTTCTTTACCCTGCGCACACAGAAACATGGCAATCATTCGTCAACCATATGATACATATTAAACTAACATATTGCAGCATTTCTACCAAACGAAAGTCAATTAATTTCCCTAAAAAACTTGTTTGTCTTTTCGCGGACATTTATAGACCGGAATGGTTACTGTTCCGCATATTATTCCGCTTTTTATAGTGATATACAGTTGACTTTTACTGTTAAAGAACGTTTTTAGTCTGATTTAGCAATCTTGATGACATTACTTAATGGGGAGCACTGTTTTAATGCTGATTTAAATTACGCTGGTATGTAACGAATAAAAATATGATAAATATGAAGCGTCAAGGGTGCTTATTCACTGATCTGTAAAAAAATTTTGGTCCTTTGAACTATTACACACGATTTTTATAGATTTGATACTTACTGAATAAAGATATCTAATTAAAAAATATGTATCACGTATAGTTTTTGTGATATATTTTTTTTCAAAACGCATTTTTAGTTTTAAATTTAAATCCTAAGTTTAGTAACTAATTAACTGCTATTAATATTAATATTTAATTGCATTTCAAAGCATCCCCATTACCATGGAAGATAATTTTTTGAGGTCTTGAGAAAAACTAATTACTGACCAGATTTAAAATAACCATTATTAAGAAAAATCTCATAAACTTTTTGATCTGTGTAAAATTATTTCATTAACAATGTGTGTAAAAAGATTTTTTATATACGAAACAATTATGTAGATTTTTATGTTTAATATTAAAAAAAAACTCATTAAATTAAGTAGAGCATGAAGGTAACAAAGTAATTAATTATGTTAAACTCTTTTTCCACCGTTTTATTTTAATTAAAGAATGTAAAAGGAACATTTAAAGTATATTTTGATAACGTATTTGTTTTGTAAATCATTTATACCTTTAGATATGAACTGGCTGTGACCCTCACGGCTTTTTTTAACCCTATATTGAACTATGGGTGTTATTTAAAAACATTTAACTATAAACTAGAAATGAGTTTTCCTCATTTATGTCGCTCATAAGTACTATAGTCTAGTTCCGAGTTTCCTAAACATATGGTTTATATCTTAAACGATCCGGAATGACATCTAGAAAAAGGCGCAATTTGCATTTTTTTGCAAAAAAATTACAATTGTTATTAACCAAAAAACTGAAAAAAATAGCCTTCCAGCCTTTTGCCAAAATCTCAAAAAGTATGAGCGATAGCTTAATGATTATAAACGTTTTTGGAAGAGCAGGAAATTTTGATAAGAAAAACCTCCATTCCCGTAATTGTAGCTCCAATACCAATCATTTTTATTTAACGTTGAAAATCGAAATTTGCGCTGCGATTTCAGCATGCGCGCGCTGCCACTGTAGTGAACATAGTTTTTTCATAATTGTTTAATGCCATTAAATAATAATTCAAAAAATTGGAAAAATTTATGTACACTTAAAAGAATAATAAAAGTTATGAATGAACATATTTCAAAAAGTTTTTTCTTTGGTAATTAATAGTTTTTTCACGGGTTTCGGTTGTTATAGAAGGCAGTGTAAAGTTTAAATAATTGGTCTATAAAGTTTTTATTTCTTAGAGCCCTGGCTGATTTTTTTACTAAAATTTCCTGCTAGTTCAAAAACTTTTATACTATTTACGCGATCAGTTATACCTTTTGAGATTTTTGGCAAAAAGATGGACGTCTATTTTTTTCAGTTTTTTGTTAAAATAATTGTATTTTTTGTTGCAAAAAATGCAAAATACGTATTTTTTTAATGCCATTTTAGATCAAACGCCATAAACCATATTTTAAGGAAACTGAAAACTATTTTTGCAGGAAATAATCTTTTCAACTAGACTGCCAACCATTTAAAAAAAAGCATGTTATTTTAAAAATTTCCAAGTTGCAATATCCGAAAAAAGCGGGTGTAAAGCCGAAATGACCAGATTATCATTAAACCGTTTTCTCCAATCTTTTCTGACATTCGGTTTCTTTTTGTTGCTGACTTTATACACTTAGATAAAATATTTCTTGAGCAGCAACAAATTTTCAGCTTAAATGGTATCCGGAAAAATCGGGTGTAAAGCCGGCGTGACCAGGTTATCATCAAAACGCTCTGTTCAATCTTTTCCGACTTCCGGTTTCAATTTTGTTGCTGACTTTATACACTTGAATAAACCATTTTGTGAGCAGCAGAAAATTTTTAACCCAAATTGTTTTCGGAAAAATTGGGTGTAAGGCCAACGTGATCAGGTTATCATTAAACCGCTCTGTTCAATCTTTTCCGACTCCCGGTTTCTATTTTGTTGCTGACTTTATACACTTGAATAAACCATTTTGTGAGCAGCAGAAAATTTTTAACCCAAATTGTTTTCGGAAAAATTGGGTGTAAGGCCAACGTGATCAGGTTATCATTAAACCGCTCTGTTCAATCTTTTCCGACTCCCGGTTTCTATTTTGTTGCTGACTTTATACACTTGAATAAACCATTTTGTGAGCAGCAAAAAATTTTTAACCCAAATTGTTTTCGGAAAAATTGGGTGTAAGGCCAACGTGATCAGGTTATCATTAAACCGCTCTGTTCAATCTTTTCCGACTCCCGGTTTCTATTTTGTTGCTGACTTTATACACTTGAATAAACCATTTTGTGAGCAGCAGAAAATTTTTAACTCAAATTGTTTTCGGAAAAATTGGGTGTAAGGCCAACGTGATCAGGTTATCATTAAACCGCTCTGTTCAATCTTTTCCGACTCCCGGTTTCTATTTTGTTGCTGACTTTATACACTTGAATAAACCATTTTGTGAGCAGCAGAAAATTTTTAACCCAAATTGTTTTCGGAAAAATTGGGTGTAAAGGCCAACGTGATCAGGTTATCATTAAACCGCTCTGTTCAATCTTTTCCGACTCCCGGTTTCTATTTTGTTGCTGACTTTATACACTTGAATAAACCATTTTGTGAGCAGCAGCAAATTTTTAACCCAAATTGTTTTCGGAAAAATCGGGTGTAAGGCCGGCGTGACCAGGTTATCATCAAACCGCTCTGTTCAATCTTTTCCGACTCCCGGTTTCTATTTTGTTGCTGACTTTATACACTTGAATAAACCATTTTGTGAGCAACAGCAAATTTTAAACCTAAATTATATCTAGAAAAATTGGATGTAAAGCCGGCGTGACCAGGTTATCATTAAACCGCCCTCTCCAATCTTTTCAAACTTCCGGTTTCTATTTTGTTGCTGATTTATACACTTAGACAAACGATTTCGTAACCAACAACAAATTTTTAACTTAAAATATATCCAGAAAAAATCAGAGTGTAAAGCCGGCGTAATCAGGTTATCATTAAACCGCTTTCTTTAATCTTTTCCACTTCCGGTTTCTATTTTGTTGCTGTCTTTATACAGTTAGATAAACGATTTCCTGAGCTTGCTCATCTAATTTTTTATTCGAGATATTTCATATATTTTTCCCTACACCGTGTATATCATAAAATTACACCAACTTTTTTAAAATCGATTGGAATTTAAACGGACAGTTACAGTTCAGTAAGTAGGTACGTCTTAAATCATTAAAACTAGAGCAACTTAAATGAGATTCATTCAAATAAGTTCATAAAACAAGAAAAAATATATCCGGAAAAATCGGGCGTATAGCCGGCGGGACCAGGTTATCATTAAACCGCTTTCTTTAATCTTTTCCAACTTCCGGTTTCTATTTTGTTGCTGATTTATACACTTGGACAAACGATTTCGTAACCAGCAACAAATTTTTAACTTAAATTATATCCAGAAAAATCGGGTGTAAAGCCGGCGTGACCAAGTTATCATTAAACCTCTTTCTTTAATCTTTTCCGACTTCCGGTTTCTATTCTGTTGCTGTCTTTAAATAGTTAGATAAACGATTTCCTGAGCTTGCTCATCTAATTTTTTGATCCGGGACATTTCTTATATTTTTCCCTACACCGTGTATATCATAAAATTACACCAACTTTTTAAAATCGATTGGAATTTAAACGGACAGTTACAGTTCAGTAAGTAGGTACGTCTTAAATCATTAAAACTAGAGCAACTTAAATGAGATTCATTCAAATAAGTTCATAAAACAAGAAAAAATATATCCGGAAAAATCGGGCGTATAGCCGGCGGGACCAGGTTATCATTAAACCGCTTTCTTTAATCTTTTCCAACTTCCGGTTTCTATTTTGTTGCTGATTTATACACTTGGACAAACGATTTCGTAACCAGCAACAAATTTTTAACTTAAATTATATCCAGAAAAATCGGGTGTAAAGCCGGCGTGACCAAGTTATCATTAAACCTCTTTCTTTAATCTTTTCCGACTTCCGGTTTCTATTCTGTTGCTGTCTTTAAATAGTTAGATAAACGATTTCCTGAGCTTGCTCATCTAATTTTTGATCCGGGACATTTCTTATATTTTTTCCTATCATAAAATCATAAAATTTCACCAACTTTTTTAAAATCGATTGGAATTTAAACGGACAGTTACAGTTCAGTAAGTAGGTACGTCTTAAATCATTAAAACTAGAGCAACTTGAATGAGATTCATTCAAATAAGTTCATAAAACAAGAAAACAATCGTAGTCTGTGGGCGGTCTAAGCAGGTTATTCGAACGAATAGACTGTGAGAATTGATAAAAATAACACGAAAACACGGTCAAGATGCGTCTTTAAAAGGAATTGTATAAAGTAGGTTCACGATTTTAGTGTCTTTAAGGAAATTCGTTAAGAAATTATTACTTTGGTAGCTTAATAATCATAAATATTATCATTAATTAATAGTCCAAGAGCTCGTGAGCGGCAGACCTTTGTTTCTTTGTAAAAGCTGTCGGTGTGATGGCCTGTGCGTTAAGGCGCTGGGTCGTTAGGTGCACAACCGATGCACAACTTGTTTCGAATTCAGGCCATAGCAAAATGAAAAAAAAATGTTTGGTCAGACATTTAGTGGCCTAGCCTAACAAAAGACGGTCAAAAAGTGTAAAATATATCGAAGCTGAAGTCCTGCAAAGACCAAAGTGTCGGAACACACTTTACCGTGTCCTTTGCAACCGCAACTGCTGCAAAATGGCAATTACAATACTTCAAATAAATCGTTGGTTAGTTCTGGTTAGTTATAATTGGGCCGAACTCAATAGATGAGTGACAACAACAAGGCAAAGCAATAAGTATGAAGCTTTTATGTCAGGCAGTGCTAGCTTCAAAAGACCGTGAGGTCAGCTGGCTTTGAATCGCATAATCTTCTCGTGTCTGGGAATGTGATCGGGCAAGTAATAAGAATCGTTGGCGACGTCTATCTGTGTTTACTCTTGTACGCTTCAGTTTTTTAAAATATGTGTTGAGCCTGAGATGTTCTATTTATTTTTTTCCATGGAAGCAATTTTCTATTTTGAGAATTCTTGTTTGCGGTGTATTTGTAGATGGTCCTATCTACCAAATAATTTGGGTAAATAATTGGTGAAAGAATTTTCTGAAGTGTAAAAAAACTAGTATTTTTATAGATATTTTCAAACTTTTGAATTATCTATTTTTCTGTATTACAATACTTTCAAAATTTATTTGAAACTAAAGTTTCTAATAATGAAATAAACTTTACGAAGTCATTGTGAGCATATTCAAATTTCCAAATACGTCTAAATTAGCATTTTATATGCTTTATGGTAACAAACAAAGTCGTGTCATCTGTAGATCTTGATATGCTGCTGAACTATGCCTCACAGATTGCGCAAGAGTGTTCGCAGCTAAACATTTTTTAATTAGATGTCCCGTAAAATATCTTGCAGAAATTAGACTCTGGCAGTGTCTTTTGGCAACTCGTGTCAGTAATAAGTGGTTATATCCGCTCTTTTCTGACACTGTTGGAGGTTTAATAATAGAAATTATCATTCTGGGTAGTTACATCCGGATAAAATTATCCAAATAAGTTATTCATAGGTCAGCCAGTTTTCTGTGCCGGAACAAGCAGTCTTGACACAAAAACCCTTTCTCGAAAGCTTGTTTGGAATTGTCTTTGCGGTTGGATGACGATTTGTATTTTGCTGTCTTATAATCAGAGCTGCCAAAAAATGACATATTGTGGTGTATTTATTGTATTCCTTTAAAATACGATATAAAAAGTTACCGCTGGTGTTATTTAAAATTTGAAAGTAGCTATCATTTCCGGTTAAACCAAGTAAAAGAAAACAACTGAATAGATCAATCAATTCATAATTAGGTCAAATATCGATATACCAACTTACATTTATTTTTTATTTCAAATGATAAAAAGGGTTGGGGAACCACCTGTGGGAAATACCCGGTATAAAATTTAGTTTTCAAAATAACAAAGGTTAGCTGCCACGGGCTCTTGGACTATAAGAATAGACGGACAAGAACAATGGCAGAAATATAAGAGAATACTTAATTAACTTTGTATTCGTTGAATAAATTTATTTAATTTTAGCTCGGCTGTTAAAATTTTGTCATTAAATATAATGAGAAAATTATTTTAATACGAAATTAAAGTTGTCATGTAACAATAGAGAATACATTAGGACTTTTGAGACAGAGAATAACTAAGTATGTGTTTATTAGGTTTATCGTTTTATTAATAGAAGTACTTATTTTTTTTTTTATTTTTTTAATATAGTATTAAATTAATAATATTTTTCCCATTGTATACAATGCCATATCAATAATTTGTTCTGACACGGGTATTTTTCCAGACAGCTGGAGAGCTGCACGTGTCCAGCTTATTCCCAAGAAAGGATCTAAATCTCTTCCATCCAACTATAGACCCATTTCCTCCTCTCAATGCTTTGTAAAGTAATGGAGAAATCCATTAACTCCGCAAATTCTTAGGTATTTAGAAAACATAAAATTTTACATGACAGGCAATACGGATTTCGTCATAAGAGATCTACAGCAGATCTTCTTTCCTTCGTTTCAGCACAACTGGAACAAGTCTCTTGAGTTTCTAGGTGAGTCCCAGATCGTTGCTCTTGATATATCTAAAGCTTTCGACCAAGTCTGGCATGACGCACTTCTTAACAAACTTCCCTCCTACGGTCGTCCCAACTAAACTCTGCTCTTGGCTCTCACAAGTTATCTTTCTAATCGACGTATATCGGTCCATTGTTGATGGCCACGCTTCAAGACTTTCACAGTGAATGAGACTGCTGCGAGATTGCCTCAGGGTTCAGTACTGCACCAAGCACTTTGTTTCTTCTAGCTACATGTGGCCAACGACCTTCTTTCTTCCCACAACCAATCCCATTCCTTAGCGTTATGCTGACGATAGTACCCTTCACTCCACTTTTCCAGGTTCTCAAACCAATCTCTCAACCCGACTAGGAAAGCAAACGCAGGGCGATGCAGATATCTCTTTCACAGGATCTCAATTTGATATTGGATTGGGGCGCCAAAAATCTCGTTCAATTTAATGCATCCAAAACACAATCATGTTCCTTGTCGCGAAAAAAATCATCAAACACTCACCCTTTGCTTATGAGTGGCCAGGTTTTGCAAAGCGGGAACACATATTTAACCTTGTGGGCGTCACATTTGAAGAATAACCTTAACTGGCATAAACAACATTGTATCTATAGCCACCACGGCGTCAAAAGCTTGGATTTCTTTTTCGAGCCAAAAGCATTTTTCCCCTTCCAATTTATACACTTTGTATGTGTCCCAAATTCGACCCTCTCTGGAATATTGTTCTCATGTCTGGGGAATGGCATCCCCTACAACCCTCAGCATTCTTGATGCCATTCAAAGAAAGGGCTGTTCGTCTTATTAATGATCACTTTACTTACTCAAGAGACTTCCTTCTCTTGCCCATCGTCGAGCTGTGGGAGATCTATCGCTCTTCTATACGGATACTTTTGCGGCTTCTGCTCCGACGAATTATCCAGTATAGTCCCTCCTCTTGCAGCTCCCAACAGAGAGAAACTCGTGATGCCGCACGTATGCATCCCTATACCCCAATTGGACAGGCCCCGAACTTCCCATTTCGTTCGTTCTTTTATCCTAGAGTTTCTATACTGTGGAACCTACTGCCCAGCGGAGGTCTTTCCTTCCCAAATCTTAAAGTTTTTAAGTCCCGTGTTAACAAACTTCCTCTTACCCTGCTTAAGACACCCACGGTATGTTAGTCTTTGAAAATGAGGTGAACCAAGAAGTTACCGTCATTTTTGTGACCAGAAATTGACAATATTGACCTGGACGACGTGTGGACCTCGACAGGATGCCAACCACTTGCCGGACAGCCAACGCAACAATGGCTCTTTTACTCAGAGAACTCAATGGCCGTGTAATCTCATGTTGCAGCCGAGCAGTAAGTAGTTTGCCACCGTTACATGTGTTTGACACCTTTGAATCTTCTTTCTTGGGAATATTTAAAATGAAGACGTGTACGGCAATGGGCCAAAAACAATTCAAGACCAAAAAGGATGAGATAAATTCGGCTCGTTAAGGACATTGAACCACCAATGATGTCTCAGAGTCGTTGAAGCCATGGACCAACGGACAGAGGTATGCCACCGAAGCCGTGGCGAGCATTTGGCCGATATTTTCGTTTCCACACATAATTGTCATAGATAGAGGTAAGTTGGGCAATCAAAATATCTCAAAACTATCGACCGCACGCGAAAGCATCAAATAGCGTAAGAGAAGGAGTTGCGCGAGGGGAACTCATTGTGCGACCACTAGTGGTGACGCAGCGATCGAGAAAAGTATCCGTGCGCACTGTTTATTTTGTGATTAAAGAGTTAAATAATTGCAAGCCGGAAAATTTTATCTGTGATAGTTAAATGCATTCGTTCTCAATCAGGTAAGTGTTAATCTTAAGTAAATTTATTGCAGTTTTATTATGTGTAAAGATTTTGGATATAATTTTAACCGGTTTTTTAATAAATTCACTTTTTCCTTTAAAATTTCAGGTTGGGGGTTAGTTGAGCTACAGTTGCCCAACTAACCCACGGTTTTAAGTATAAAATGTTTAATTTTTATTTTAGTATACGGACTTATAACAGTAAGACTACTAGAGTCTCCTCAAGATTTAAAGAAGCTGCAACCTGAACTTTGTACAAGCAACAAAGAAAACGAGCTGACCTATCTAACTTATAAGTTTTCTCTGAAATAGTTCGACCATACCCAAAGGCTGGTCCAAGAAAAGCCAAATCAAACAGAAGATAAAGAAAAGCTGCAATTTTAACAAATACAGAAGGCATTACAGAGAAGCAAAATAAAACTGCTAAAAACTTTAAAAACGAAGATGAGTCAATGGAAATTTAAAATTTTTAAATAAAATTTTCTAACAAAACATTTTTAAATAAAATATAGAAAAAAGTTATAATTTTAAAAATTTAAATAAAATTTACAAACTAAAACTTTTTTAAAATTTGTAAGGCATTTCTTGCTAGATATTAAATCCAATAGTTAAGCTAAGCTAGTACATTGCTGTTTTATTAATGATATTTGTTGTTTTGACTCTATAAGATTATAAATATAAACAGCAAATTGTCAAAATGTATTTTTTGTAAACGTATCTAACATTCAAGCCATGATTGACTGACTTTATAAGTGCTCCACTAGCCTCATACCTTGCTCAACTCACCTCACCTATGGGGTACGTTGAGCATACTGACTATCCACAATAAAATAGATGTAGCTCTAAATTCGACTTATTAGAAGAAATTACTATGGACACTATTGCTAAGGGATAAATTGCTAATCCATCAGTATGCATTATGAGCCCCTAAGACTTATTTTGAGGAGCTATAACTGATGAAAGTGAAAAATTGCTCAACTAGCCCCGCCCTGAATACCAGGTTAACCGGTTTTCGAATACGGTTACCGGTTTTTAAAAACCGGTTTTCAAATAATCAGGTTTTCGGATACCGGTTTTTTGGATAATCGGACCAAAATTCGAAAAGCGGTTCTTCGAATATCAATTAATAGGTTTTTGGTTGATTGCGGTTTATACAGGTGGCGTATTTACCAAAAGGCTGAGTAGGCTGAAGCCTATGGCGGCGTTTTTAGGGGGGCGGCAGACGTTGTTTAAGGGGCGGCAAAATTTTATTTAGAACCTAGGATTAAAAGAAATGAAAGTGAGGACCTTTTTTTTCTTTTTTTTTTTTGGTCTTCAAAATTATTTCAAGAATAAAGAAAAAGAAAGGGGCGGCGAAAATGAAATAGATTTTGGTGTATCGGTTTTGAAAACTGTTTTCGGTTTTAAAAACCGGTTTTCTCAAGTTTTTAATACCGGTTCTTAAAACCGGTTTTTTAATACGGGTTTTTAATATTCGGTTAACCGGTTTTTTAAAAATCGGTTAACGGTTTTGTTTTTGTCCGGTTTTTGCCAGTCCTAATTTGTAGCTTAGAGCTGTAGAGATGAAAATTTAACATAATATTTTTAGATTTGGCTGACCATATTTCCAAAACCATTAAGGATAGATATAATAAATATGCAATTTTTTAAGATCTTAAAATATTTTGTTAAATGATAATGCAATATACAGGGAGTTTTTAAAAAATTTCCAGTTTACTATCAAACTCCTGAACATAGCCATATTTCCAAAACTATTAACAATTGGATATATAACATTTTTAAAGCATTTTGACAGGTCTTTTGAATGGTGATATTATATACGAGGTATTTTATTTAAAACACTTTTTTCAATAAATCGAAAACTTGAAATTCAATTGTTTATCTGTTGGCAGCACGTTAATCAGTGGAAAAAATATCACAACTTTACTAACTAATTTAACCAACTTTGTATCTCCAATAATATAGATGTGAGCAATAGTGCCGATTTAAGTTTCGTCACCCTGTATACTGAACAAAGTATTTTTTTAACCAAAAATGTAATTCTAAAATGTTTCCAATCTAAAACAAAATACATCGTTTTTGTAAATGTTATTGAGTTCTTGATTATTCGCTAGAGGTATAATTATACGAAAAATGCTCTTCTCAGTTTACAATTTCCTTTTGCGCACATTGAATATGAAACAATTATCTTATGATATCGCCTTATAAGTTTATAATGCACATTGCAAGAGAAGAATTTCTTATTCAATTACTTGAAATACCTACAGTTAGATTTATCGCGTGCATGAGATTACAATGATGAACTGATTGCAGTTGATATTAGAAAATTATCTGTGAATTAAAAAAATAAAATTAAATAATGATCAAAGGTATCGGTGCGTTTAGAAATTTAATATACAGTTTGTCCCGCTTTTTATGAAGGCGATTTTCTTTAAATTTTCAGTTTTTTCTAGCTTTGGACAAACCACGAAGGCTAAAAGCCTAAATACTAACGTACTGTGGGTTTCTTAAGCGAGGTAAGAGGGAGTTTGTTGACACGGGACTTAAATACTTGAAGATTTGGGGGAAGGAAAAGACCTCCCGCGGGCAGCAGGTTCCACAATCTAGAAACTCTAGGGATAAAAGAACGAACAAAGTGGGAAGTTCGGCTAGATAAATGAAGTATTTGGCATAGTGAAAACTTAGTGTGGCGTGTGGTGGTCTTGGGAGTAAAAAAGACTTGATTTTTAGGAAAAGTATATTAGGGTTTTATCTTTTTTTGTTAGATTTAGAATCAGCACCCCAAAGATCTCATAATTCATATTTGTTAAAACGTCAAGCACCATTTTTTTTAATTTATCCAAAAAAGCTTTTTCACCTCCCTAACACCACACGCCCCTGTTAATAAAAATTTTCACTGCACCAAATACTTACTTTGTGACTTTACCATTGACGTGGGGTGTTTGAAGATGTGGAAAAAGACTTTTTGGGAAAATAATATCAAAAAAATGACGGTCGACATTCTAAAAATACAAATTAGAGGTTTTGGGGATGCTAATTCTAGATCGCGACAGAAAAAAAATTAGAATAAGCCCTAATATCATTTTCCTATAAGAAACAAGTCTTTTTACTCCCTAAGACCGCACGCCAATGGTAAATAAATGTTTACACTATGCAAAATACTTTATTTCTCTAACATACTCAATACAAAGGTTTCAATCTGCAAGCAAAAGGTTCATTAGCACTCGGTTGAAATTATTTTTAATCTAATAAAATAAAATCTTAACAAGACCCAGACATTTGATTTTTATATTTTTTTCAGTTTTCTAACAAGTTTATGTTACTCAAATAACGGTATTTTTATTAATGAAATTAAGGCATCATCAAAAACTAAGACAATTATTATTAGTTAAAATGACCTATAAGGGACATCATTTAACTTGGCAATTATAATTATAAGAGTTATCTTATCCTATGATCTTTTATTGTTACAAATTCATTAACGGTCCTCTCTTTATTGTTTCAGACAACAATAGAAGCTCAGGACTACGAAGGTAAGAATTTTGACACTCATTTCTCTCAAGTTTACTGTTACCACCATTGCTTTAATAGTCATTATTTATCATTATAAAGAGCTGTAAAAGTTTGCATGTCTGAATTTTTTGGTTAATTATACATGTATGTTACATTTTTGATGGTAAAACTGTTTAAAATAAATGAGGCTAATATCCGAGATGTATTTTTAAAAGTTTTAATACAGTGCTTCTGACGGAAAAAAGTTATTCTTTATAAAAAGTTCTGCATGCATGGTCCAAAACCTAACATACAATTATCAGATATCAAATTGTGTAAGTCATCTACTGAGGCCTGACCAAAAAAATTAAATTTTGCTTAAGAGTAAAGTACTTTCTATTTTTGCTACGATCGCAAAATGTCTAGAATTAAAAATTACTTTAAAATATGCGATAGTTTTGTTCATTTCCAAAAAAAAAAATTTGACTTTTTTTTCTGCGAAAATCGAAAATTTAAGTTATGTATGTTCCTACATTAGACATTATTTATTTTCTTGTTTTAATAACAATAAATTTCAAAGTTTTTTTGTACTTGTCCTATGACATTTATAACCATGGAAACGTTGTAATAATAATATACAAACCTAAATTTTCATAATTATGACATAAAAAAATAATATATTTTTTGTAAATAAACAAAATTGCATATTTTAAAGTAATTTTTAATTCTAAACATCTTTTCTTTATAACAATTTTTGATATTCGCAAAAATACAGGTACTTTACTCTTTAAGCCGCGTCAGAACAATAAACGTTTACGTTGTGCGTTATATTTGACGCAAATTTGCTCGTATTCGTCAAAATTTTTATATTTTATGTATGCAAAAATTACATTTTTGGCCAAACCTCGTAAAAACTGATACAATTCAATATTTGATGGTTGTTTTTTGGTTTTGACTGCACTAACGCACAAACTTTTTATAAAGAATAGGTGACTTTTTTCGTAAAATCAATAATAAAAAAATTTCCCATATAACGCCACCTTACGAAGACACTGTACACAGGGTATTTTCTTAGTACGGTACGAAACTTAAGGTGGTGATTTCTTATGTATTTTTATAAAAAAGTGTTTTTCAAGATATGTCCGGATCTTGCTTTATTTCTGAGGTACAGGGCGGTAAAGTTTTTAAAAAAGTCGATTATTTTGTATTATCTCAAAACCCTTTAACCGATTTGAATTAAATTTAGTATACCTATTTAATGTAATAAGGCGCCTTGTAAAGCTCTAACTAGATTAAGATTATTGGGTCCAGTGGCGTCTCAGTGGGCACCACAGCCAATATTATTAATAAAAAAACGTACGCCACTGACTCTTTATAAAGTTTTTATATTTTTTTCCGACTTAGCATATTAAAAATGCAACCTTGTAGTGCTTCAATTGTTTTCTGCATCTCGCTTTGTGCTAGAGGAAAAAAAATGAAGCCACTTTATGTATATTGCAAAAGTATCCATAAACAGCATCAAATTAAATCCACAAACAATAAAATATAAACAATTGACTTTAGTAAATAGAAGAAAAATTGACGATTTTTGATAAAATACACGACTGCTTATTTATTTTAAAACAAATAACTGTTTATTTTATTTTTTTCTATCATATTGTCCATGGGTCATTTTTGGGAAGAATTAAAGGTTTTTTCTCAAAAAACAAATAGATACAAAAAAAGTAAGAGACCAAAAAGGTTGCATGTTTAGATTGCTTAATCGGAAAAAATATAAAATGTTTCTCGAAAAGTCAGTGGCGGACTTCTTTTTCCTCGGGCAGCTAACTGGCTGTGGTGCCCACTCAGACGCTACAATGAACCAACAATCTTATTCTAGGTAGAGCGCCTTATTACGACACGGTCTGTAGTTCTGGATAACCGTGGGGTTTTTTAAAAAAAGTAAATACTGGAACATATACAGGTCGAGATAGACTCACAGTATAGAATTCTTGAAGTCTGCTACGGGGTGTCTCAAGAAGTGTGGGCGTGTCAAGATTATATTTTTAAATGGAACACCCCTATACTTTATGACGGTTTTAGATTCTACTTTAAAAAATAATTTAAGCTTGTTCATGGTACCAAGTGTCTAATTTTATTCGTTTTGTGATATTTGATTTACTGGCAAAATGCGAGAGGTGCAAGGGTAAATTAATTTTTACTTTGGCACTTTAAACTTTAAAATGTGTAACAAGATTAGAAAAAGAGTCTGCCATATCATACGCCCGTCAAATCAAGATCAAATATTGTACAAGGGTGATCCAAAAATAATTTCAATTTTTCAGAAAATCAAATAGCCACATCTCTCTTATTTTAAATGGAACACCCCCGGTATGTTTTACGTCACCCGCGATGACAAATAAAATATTTTTACCAGTGTCGTTCAAAAGGAGTTTAAAGTAAATATTCTTTAAGAAAAAATGGTAGGCCACCACATTTTCTAAATTTTCCGCTTTTGTTTTTGTAACAAGTTTGATCCCTTGACTTTTTTTATTTGATATACGGTTTCGCATAAATATAAAAACCATTTATCCAACACTTATATAATACTCTACATAATTGATCAGATTTTGAGGATATAAAGTGTACTATAAGTCACTAGTGAGCTAAAAGTACCCTTTAGCTCACTAGTGAGTATTATAACTTTAACTCACTAGTGACTTATACTAATTCCTTTGTACTTCCAACATTTCACAATTAAAAAAATAACATAAAACAACTAATATATTATAATATATTAACTCACACGTGTCTAATACAAAATTTTATCCAACACTTTCGTATAAATCGTTTTTAATATCGAAAATAATTTGAAAACGTCATCCAAATTTTGTTGCTGGTGTTGACAATGACAAGTAACAAATAATGGATGACGTTTTCAAATTATTTTCGATATTAAAAGCAGTTATACGAAAGTGTTGGATAAATTTTGTATTAGACACGTGGTTGTACTTATAAGTCACTTAAGAAAATTACCTCTCGCCCTTCGAGTCGAGAAGTGTTAAACTTTTCTTGCGTGACTTATATGTAATATAACTCACTTATGTAATAAATAACTATTCTCGGCATACTCGAATCCCTTTCTAATAACAAAATAAAAAATGATAAAGTTTACTTTTTCTGCAGAATTTGATAAAAGCGATACTAAATAACCATGCCGAGAAATGTTTTTATTTATTTACGCGAAACCTGTGCATCAAATAAAAAAGTCAAGGGATCAAATTTATTGAATTAAAATGCAGTGACGTATCATTTTTTGTAAAAAATATTTTACCCTTAATCCTCTCTGGTAATTTTATTTTATTTTATGCCAAAAGTGTCTTTTGATGCAAAAGGAATATCCCCTAAATTTTTTAAAAATATCTGAATTGGTATAAACGTTTTAAATTCGGTGCTCTTTGATAAGAAAAAAAATCACAAAAAGTTTAAAGCAAATAAATCGGCATGCTTGTCTTCGCGGCCGCCTTTGCTATATTTCTTTTATGATATGCCGGTTGATGCAGCTGGTCATCGCACTATGGGATAGAAATTATTTTTGGTCAAAATTCTGAAACTTACCAATCTAACTTAAAATGAGGGCGCTTTTTACCGGAAAAATATTATAAATTATAACAAAATGCTTTTTGGAGAGCCTAAAACTTATTATATGTTGTGCTGAAATTTGCACCCCCCTTAACATTATTATTTTTTTATTGCACAAAATAAACTAAAATGTCAGAACTTGTTTTGGTTAATTCGGTAGTATTCTAATCAGTAATCGAACGATTGAAGCCCATCTCATATGATATACGCGGGGTACGACAATAAGGTATGATTTTTTTAAATGGAATACCCTGAGATATTATATCACCACCAAAAAATCTTTTTAAAATGCTTTTAAAAAAAATACTACATTTGATATTGTCTATCTCAATTAGTTTCCGGAAATATGACCATCTAAAGCTGAAAAAATAATATTTTAAGAATTATTCCTTAGAGAGCGTAATGTGGGGGTCTACGCATCTTCCCAACTTTTTTATTTTTTAACGTATAAAATAAATAAAAAACACTGTTTTGTTGGGTGGATTCTGTGGAATCCACATATCTTACAATCAGAATGCTTTTATCTTTTAGGATATACAGTGTAGGACAAAAACATATTCAATTGTAAAATGGAAAACCTTGGCAGAAGCCCATAAAAAAATCTTGTTTATCTGTCCTGTCACACGGTCAGAAGTAGCAAAAAAGTAAGGAAGGCAATTGTAAGTACAAAGACCTGATAACAGAAAAGGTAAAAAAATCTTTGACAAAAGTAGCGAGACTTCGCGAGACTGCATCGGAAACACAACAATAGCTCTTATTATTTAAACCCTTTTACTTTTTTTAGTAAACAAGGCTAATAATAAACTAAGTAGATTAAATGTTGTATATTTATGTTTACTTAAAATACATTTTCAAGTTTCTTATTACCCCAATAGAAGTCGTCATATCCTTTTATAATTTTGCGTACATGTAGTTTGGAGTATCTACTTTGAAATACACAGCATGAGCCATTAAAATTTCAAAGTTGCTTTTTGCCAAAATAATGGATTTCTATCCCATAGTGTATCGGCGCGTCGCTGTAAGGATAGCGGCGCCTTTGTATAAAATAGTCCGATTGCAGGCGGCCTTTTTTATGTTTTTGTATTATTTTCAAAGGGTACCGAATTTGCGCTTTTAAAATATTTAAAAACTTTCCACTCAAGTTATCTTCGAAACGAGACAGATTTGAGAAAATCGCCGAAACACGTCAAGATATTTATTGAGGGAACGTTTTTTACAAAAAATTGGACGGCGCCCCTTTAACCCCTTAACCACCAGGGCCACCACCCCAAAATTCTTAAATGAGAAGGCGGGTCGAGTGATACATCATTTTAAAGCTCCTGACGAGTACTTTATAACCCTAGAATATGAAGTCAATATCTTCACCTATTACAAAATGGCGGTACTTTAAAAATTACCTAAATACCTGATTTGGATGGCCATATTTCCAGGAAACTAATAAAGTTAGATGTACCTAATGTGGTGTTTTCTTAAAGCTCTTTTAAAGGTCTTTTTAATGGTGATACTGGTAGTAATATACAGGGTAGAAGAAAAGTACATATTTTTTATTTAAGAACCCTGTATATTATTTTACCATTAAAAAGATCTTTAAATGAGCTTTAAGAAAATGCCACATTAAGTACATCTAACTTTATTAGTTTCGGAAATATGACCATCCAAATCAGGTATTTAGGTAATTTTTAAAGTACCGCCATTTTGTAATAGGTGAAGATATTGACTTCATATTCTAGGGTTATAAAGTACTCGTCAGGAGCTTTAAAATGATGCATCACTCGACCCGCCTTCTCATTTAAGAATTTTGGGGTGGTGGCCCTGGTGGTTAAGGGGTTAAAGGGGCGCCGTCCAATTTTTTGTAAAAAACGTTCCCCCTCAATAAATATCTTGACGTGTTTCGGCGATTTTCTCAAATCTGTCTCGTTTCAGGTAATTATTTAGGTATTATTATTTTGTAGTAGGTTAAGGTATTGACTTCATATAAGTAACATTACAGTACTTGTCAGGAGCTTTAAAATGATGAGTCACAAGACCCGCTGTCCATTAATAATGATGTCCAGCTGTCAACTTAACCTATAAATGTGTTATTAAAATGTAAAAACATAAAGACCTTGCTTATATTATACTATTGTTTCAAATTTTATTAAAATATACAGAGTCATCCAAACTAATGTCCGAGTTGCCTTGTTGCTGAGATACAGAGGCGTTTATTTTTTTTTAAGTCCGTTTTTTTAATATTTTAAATACGAGAGCCAGATACAAAAAAAACTGTACTACACTAAAGTTTTTTGTTGCTTTATAGGAAAAAAATATAAAAACTGAATAAATATTTATAGGAACTTTTCTTCATAAAATAACATAGGAAATCATCCTTTGAATTTTGGTACCGTAGTTAGGAAGTAACCTTTCTTTTAATTTGGAAAGTAATTTTTAGGCCACCTTTAATAGTTTTATGGAAATGTTTATTTTCATCAAGCAGGACTTTTTATATTTTCATATTGGCATTGATGGTAAAAGCATTGGCAATTGGTGGCAAATATTAGTGCCAACATCTAACTCGCATTAAAAAGTTAACCCTAAATAAACACTCAATTGCCAATAAATTTTACATGCAGGCGAATTGCTGGCAAGCATACAAAAATGGCGGGCATACCAATCCTGATTAAATAAAGCATGCCTTTTGTTGCAGGCAAATAAATATTGGATTTTTGAAGGCAAACCTTCAACGCATATTTATACTTTTTCAAACCATATTATTAACATTGGTATTTTAACTAACATTCGAGCAATTTTTTTGATCTGTTTTATTTATAATGGCAGCTAAACAACATTATTTTATGTTTTTATAATTTAAAGGAAATGGCCTTTTCCTAACATTTTATTGATACAAATCATGCAAATAAAAAATTAAGTCAAACAAAATGTTTGTTGCAATACTTATTTAATGATAAATGCCATTATCCTTAACGCATTTTTTGCCAATAACTTATTAATGATGGATGCCATCATCCTAAACGCATTTTTCATCATAAATTATTAATGACGGATGCCATTGTATGGTCCAAAAGCTAAAATGCAATCATCAGATATCAAATTTTGTCATTTATCTACGAGGTTTAAATAAAATATAATTTTTGCTCAAGAGAAACGTTACCTGTGTTTTTGCTAGTATCGCAAATGGTTATAAAAAAAAGTTTGAATTTAAAATGACATATAAATATGCAATTTTTGTAATAACATTTTTTTGCGATAATCAAGTAATCTACATAATCAACTGTACACTTTATGTACTCGCACCATTCAAGAAGACATTTACTCTACATACCAACGTTAAAGTAGTTTAAAATGTATGCGTAACAAAATACATAAATACTTAATGACAAGACAGTCTTTTAAGGAAATGTTAAACACGACTAATACCATTTTCGTGTAATTGAACAAATAAAGGAATGCCTTTTAGTATGATACAAATTCGACCTGAATGTTCTCCATTTAGCTCTGACTCTAAAATAAGTCAAATTACTTACATGAAGATACAGTTCTTAGTCTTTCCAAGAGCACATTCTTCGCATTAAAAAGTTCACACTTTAGCAAATAGATATAAACTGATGTATCAACGATTTCAAGAATGGGGTCCTGTTTTGACTGTATATTTTTAACGTTCCTCCTTGAAAAAAAAAACCGAACAAACAAAATTTTGATCAAACTCAATCTTAAATCAGAGTCGGTAACTATATAGTGGTCGCGACATTCGGCCATATTACTTTGACGTGTTATGACGTCACATCTCCCATTTTTCGGCCATGTTGTTCAGTGCCGGAGATATACAATTTATTGTATTAGTAGAACAACCGTTTACACAACAGTTTTTAATTATTATTAAGTTGTAAATTCTTTTACTTTAAATAAAAAACATTTAGAATTACATCTCTCAACAAGCATGTCACTTCTCAAAACAATGCAAATGAAAATGCGCAAATACTAGACGCCACACTGGATTGATCATCAGCTTTGATTTTTACCCAGTCTTGCCCAAAGTCGGTCTATATAAGTCACGACATTCGGGCATATTTTTGAAATCATTAACGTCATGTTTTAACAAATATCAGAGACACGAAATTTTACCTGTTAAAATTGTCCCATGGCAACACATTTATTGTTGACGTGTCTGTCGGCGCTGTCGAATATTGAGTGTGTCAATTTAGTAAATCCATTCCCATTTTAAAATGTTGGAAATGATATGAAAATGGCATCCAAACTGACACTATGTGCACTTCTACCGAGATCACAGGAAGGCGCCATCCAAGCATGTAATCGTTTTCTGTGGCTGCTAAGAAATATTGCGGAATTGACTGGAGATAATGTGTAACGTGACCCTCCCAGAAATATACAGTCTTTGTACCACCAACCTTCTGGTCTGTTGTCCATGCTCAAGAGTTCTGGCACAGACTCGTAAGCAAAATCCAGATATTTCAGTTCAAGTGGTTAACATTGAAGCAGGTTATGGTAAAGTGGGAATTTCAAGAAGAAGTATAAGACAGCCCAACGCTGATGTTAGCAATGTGTCAGCCGTATGAGTGTAGTATACGGGAAAGAAGTGATGGAGAAATAAGAAATGACGTGGCTATAGTAAAAATAGTGGAGTCTAAAAATAAAGTTAAAGAAACTTTGCAGTAACCAACGATGAAGGACTCAGTTCCTTATGTCAGATTTCTACAGAATATATTAAGCTGAGACCAAGAATGCTCCTGAGATGAGCGCTTATTGTATCGTTATGAAAGGAGTAAATGTGTTAATCAAGTAATTGGAAAGCACACTATTTCAAATGTACCTAAAGAAATTGCGAAGTTTTGAAGCTTGAAGACATCGTAGTACACTGGCCATTCTTTTAGAAGAACGTCAACTACGTTCCTTGCCAATGCTTCGGATGTCGATATTTTGGACTTAAAGGCATGGAGGTTGGAAGTCTTCTTCTGTGTTGCCCGGAGGACACATTGCTGGGGCCTATGGTAACAGGGTGGAAATTTCAAGAAGGTTCACGACGAAATTCCTGCCAATATTTCCTCTAATGAAGTGACGGTGAGAAAAATATGAATATTACGTAGTTAAAGGTGATAACGATACTTTAACAACTTTTGCTAATTGCTCAAATTGCACAATTACTTTTAATGTCAATACCTAACCTAGTTTTAAAATATTTTGTCATTAATTAGTTACTTTTTATAAATAAATCCTAATATTTCCCACAAGCATATTTTCTTTTTTTACTCTTACTTTTTTGTCCAGGCGCTGAAAATATTATTTTCGTAGCTAGCAGCAGCACCCAGCAACCAGATAACACGAGGTTCTCTTTCGTTATCATTCGGTGCTAGGACCACAAAGTTTTCTTATTTATACAGATACTGCAGCCAAATAACTATGTATTTCTTAAAAATGTCGCAAAAGGTAGTAGAATTTTTTATGCATTCCTCCGGAGTAGAGTGTCTTTTTCTTCCTTGGATGATTACATCAAAACATCCCCGGAAGGAAAAGTGATACTTTTCTCCCTCGTAATGAAAATATTTTTTATAACATCTATAAATTAATATCAATTACCTTTTATTTTACAACTGTTTTTTTTTGCTTTTAATTACTATTAAGTTCTGTAAAATAAAGAAATAAAAATACTAATTTACTTTCTGAATTACCCGGTAAATTTAAACCTATAAATCTGTTTGATCATACTTCTAGATAGTGGACGAAACGTATTTCTGTAAGAAGAAAGCATTTTTAGAGTTACGGGTGAACGGATGAATGGTATCGTTATATCTTTTAACATGTCATCCATTAACATAGTTTTCATGACTTAATTCTACCATGAAGAGATGTTGGTACGATAGACAATAGTATAAAATCCAATTTATTTTAATAACTTGTTAAAGGCTCTGGTTTTAAAAAAGTGCAAATTTGCGTCAAAAATTAAATGGTTTTGTCTTAAGTAAAAATCCGATTTTTCAGGGATTCGTCCATGTCAGGGCTAAGGTCTGGTTTCCCCAACTTCCCGGAGTTGTGACGCAATCAGATCAGGAGTTAATAATTATGTTAAGCCCTGAACCATGAGCTAGAAAACAAAGCTGCAGTTTTGCGAAGCTTGCAAAATAAGGGTAGAGCTTCATACAATTTTTTTTTTTCAAAAGGTTATTGTTTTCGAGCATAAGCCGTCAAAGTTCAATTTTATTTTGGTTTTTTCGCCATATTGCATTTATTTTTTTAACCAATCCAGTTGATATTAGGCACACAAATCGAGCTTTGCGGATTCTAAAATTTTAAGACAAAATACTTTTTTAAATACCGCCAGAGGGCACTTTACCTAAAACTTAAAATTTATTTACATCATAGCTTTTTTATTTTGACAGATATTGCATAGCTGAAGCGCTATTTATAGACAATCGAAAACTTAAACAAATAAGATACATCTTGTTAACAATCAAAACCTAAGTTTTACTTAAAGTCTAACAATTGCGATGTTCAACAACTAACACGTTATATGGGCGTATGTCTACAACAGAAAATAAGCTTATTATTTTGTTGTAGAATCATTTGGTTAAGTTTGTCGGTTGAGTTACTGGACATCCTGTATGTATGTAGGTAATTTGATTGAAATTGATGAAAACTTTGATGTCTATTGGTGGCTAAACGGTGAGGTTTATCGACTTTAATAAAGAGTACCCTATTTTTTAAGGTTTTGATTGTCTTATAAAATGGCGCTCCCAACTTTGCGATATCTGTCAAAATAAAAAAGTTATGATGTAAATAAATTTGAAGTTTTAGGTAAAGTGCCCTCTGGCGGTGTTTAAAAAAGTACTTTTGTCTTAAAAATTTTAGAATCTGCAAAGCTCGAATTGTGTGCCAAATATCAACTGGCATTGGTTAAAAATAAATGCAATATGGCGAAAAAACCAAAATAAAAATTGAACTTTGACGGCTTGTAACTCGAAAACGAATGACATTTTGAAAAAATATATGAAGCTCTTTACCCTTATCTTGTCAAGTAGAATCAGCCTCTTAAGTTTCGTGATCGACTTTTGAATCACCCTGTGTATATTATATATTTGAAAAGACAGATCAGGACTACAGCAAATCGTTCTGCACCATTGTCGTTGACATTTTTCTTTATTCTGGGTGTCAACGAATGTTCCAGTTAGACAAGCCCTAGTTCGAGTGTTCCGAGAGAGCTCAGTGAGGCCCAAGATGCTTAAATGAAAGATTTACACGAGCGTAAACATAGAGTACCCCTATTGCCGTTGCAAGCTTAGACGAGTGAAAAGAAAAATTCCCTTGTGTAACTCCATGGCTATCACGGTGGGGGAAGTGGCTATGAGACTTCTAAATATGTCAAAAAAATACATGCCATTATTTCGGCTTGTGGAAATCGTTTGGGTCGTATCGGAATATACATTTTTGTTATCTCTGAATTATCTTCTTCAAAATAAAGAAGCCACGATCGAAAGATGACAAGAACCGACGATTTCTTTGTTTCCTTCACGTCACTCTTAGATCGGCAGATTAGTAAGGTATACACTGTTTAGCATGTAATTAACTTACCCTAGCCTAATCTGACGCGCTCGACAATTTCTGATGGATATATGTTTGTTTTTATGATCTGCCTTGTATACGGGATCATATTTGGTGGAGGAACTTAACCGGGTCTGCCAGTATCCTCCGGTAACTGCCGCTGGCAAGTCCGAAACCCTCTTAGGCTCCCCTACCATACATGTGCTAGAATGCGCACTCGGTACAGGTAAAGGCATGAAAGGAGAGGTTTTGGCATATTTTTGCCTCACAGTCACAGCTTTCGACCTAGTGATTTGTCCAACTTTAAATTGGAGCACCCTGTGGTATTTATACATTTTTGGATTCCTGGGATAACTTTAAATTAGAATGTAATATTTAAAAGAAAAGAGTCCACCCACTTACTAAGGCCAATTTTAATGTAAAAGAAAGAAGAACTTCGGACTTTCCATTGTCTTTGTACCCATCCACACAACAGCCTCGGGCAGTACTATCTCTGTCCGTTCTTAAGTGTAAAACTAAACCTAATTCCTAAAGCTACTGAGTTTACATACACTGGGGAAGATCATTCACCCGTGATGGAGATGGGTTCACTCGCCGTTGAGCTACCCAAGGCGCCGGCATTAGTGCGCTTTAATAGTGGTTTTCAAATGTTTGGTATACCAGGTACCATGCCATGCGTGGGGGTCGTACATGGAGAAACAAAACGCCCTTTAAATGTAAGACTGGCGGAGCACAAGCACAAACAACAGAGCGCAGGGAAACATCGAAATCAGGGATCGCTGACCATGTTTGGTCTCAACAACACAATATCAAGTGGTCAGAAGCATGTTCACAGGAACTTGGAGAAAGCGCAAATTTAAGAAATGTCTTTATTGAAAACAATAATGATGTTTTTAGCATCAAAGTGTAGACATATCAAACATTTGGAAACCACTATTAAGCACTAATGCCGGCGCCTTAGGTGAACAACCCCACGCTTAACCGAACCCAACTCCATCACGGATGAATGATCTTCCCGAGAGTATATAAACTCAGTAGCTTTAGGAGTTAGGGTTAGTTTACACTTGAGAACCCGGACAGGGGAATAGTACTGTCCGAAACGTTGTGTGAATAAAATAATAAAGACTTAATGGAAGTCCGAAATTCTTGTATTGTATATTGTACTAATATGAAAGATAAGAATTGAACAAGTTGTAAAATTTGACATTACGTGTCTATACTCTGTTCACTAAATTTAAAAAAAACACATGAACAAAAAATGTATTTCATTGGTTTAAAAAGTCAGTAACCCTAGTTACCACAATAAAAAAATGTATTTTATTGATTTAAAGCTACAGTAACCAGAGTTACTTACTAGGTATTCATTATCAATTTATAGGGGCCAAAGTTTTATAATTATTATTTTTCAAATGACAATCAGGGAAAAAGAAAACAGGATTTTTTGACGATACTAACGATTTCAATTTATTGCGATCGGATCAAAAATAAACACATAAATAAATTGTTAAGGCCATCTAGATGCAATATTTAAAAAAAGTCTCAAAAAATGAAGCAAGTGCAACAACTTTTAAAAACGTCATATACTTATTTAAGAACTTTGCCTCAGAAACTCAAATATGTAAAATTATGCAATATGTGTCATTTTCAAAATCAAAATTTAAGCCATATCCGGTTAAAACGAAGGTAATCAAGAAAAGAAAAAATATGCATAACCTCTCCTCTTCCCATACCATTTATTTAAACCACTTCTTACTCTAATATGTCTCATACTCTAAGAGCTATGGCTTGTCTAATAGATTCGTTGACACCCGGTAAAATTTCTTCATTTTTTCTGTTCAACGTTTCGATGTCGATGTCTAGGCCCATCATCAGCCCAACCACAATTTTTCAAAAAATACATTACCCTTATTTTGAAAATACTTTTTATAGTCCCCATGGAGCTAGAGTGTCAGGAGTAGTAGAAGAGACGCACAGGGAGGGTTGGAGTATGAAGTCGCCCTGTATAAAGAAGCACCAGCGGCTAGAATAAGCAATGTTAGTGGAACCAATGAGTTGCCGGTTGATCAAGCGGTACCAATAGGTAATATAATTATTTATAAACAGAGGTGTCCCAAAATTTTTGGGACACCCTGTTTTGTGTGTTATACACATTTATTTATGGGTAAACAATTTACTAAGAATAAAAATGCTATTTTTTTAATTATCTGTCCCAAGGTGTGTCCCTTGAACTGTAAATGGCGTAGTGTGAAAACTGTCGGTAATTTGGTATTATTGGTAAAGCTGTCTTTACAGTTTGAAATTTCCGTCTGCGAGTGGTTTTTGACAATAAGGGGTACCAACTTAAAATGAAAAAAAATGCAAAAAATATGTTAAACGGTTTTACTGTACTACAAGCCAAAAAACAATTCGGTAAGTCCTAGCTACCAGATCGCACCCATCTTCCCAGCTAACACTATTTGCCGGCTATATACATTTTCATATTGGCATTGATGGTAAAGCATTGGCAATTGGTGGCAATATTATGCCAACATCTATGACGCATTAAAGTCAACCCTAAATAAACACTTAATTGCCAATAAATTTTACATGCTGGCGAATTGCCATCAAGCATACAAAAATGGCGGCATACCAATCCTGATTAAATAAAGCATGCCTTTTTGTTGCAGGCAAATAAATATTGGATTTTTGAAGGCAAACCTCCAACGCATATTCATACTTTTAAAACCATATTATTACCATTGGTATTTAACTAACATTAGAGCAATTTTTTGATCTGTTTTATTTATAATGGCAGCTAACAACATTATTTTATGTTTTTTTACATAATTTAAAGGAAATGTTTCATAACATTTTATTGTTACAAATCATGCAAATAAAAGTTAGGTCAAACAAAATGTTTATTATGTATATTTTAGAGAATAAAAATAAAATGATGGTAAAATTAGCTAGATTAATTTCGACCGAAGGTGACAAATTCAAATTTCCCGCTTAGCCGAAATACAAGATTTGACGATTTTGACAGATAAAGAAAAATTGCTTGATTTTTTGACCGCTTTGTTAAATTGTTTTCTACGTGGTTTTGTAGCTTTTTAGTTTCTTTTTTAAAGAAAAGAGTTTTTAATAGACATAATTGGGTGTATTCATTACCTAATTAGTGTGTGTTGTGTGATTAATTGGTGATGGCTAGTCGAAAGGCGAGTTATTCAAGTAGACTGTTAGGAGCTGTGAACATTTGTGTAAACCCTTTTAAGTTTGAAGTTATTTAAAACAATAATATGAACTTAGGGAGTTGCCTTATTAAAAGTTTTAAAGACGTGTTAATAAAAAATATTATATATATATTTAATAATTTTTTTTTTTGACATTTAACTCCTTTAAAATATTTCCCCTATGTTTTGGATCAGAAAATTCAGTGTAAGTGTCCCTTGAATACTTACTGTTTTAAAGTGTTTTCTTTTGATTTACTATCTTTTTTTATTTTATTACATACCTTTAATTTTTTATGGTTTATTGTTACTGTATAAAAATTTATATTATGTAATTTTTTAATGATAAAGTTGTCCTGCCTTTTTTTCTCATTTTTTAGGACATTTAACTTATAAAACTTGCAATACTTATTTAATGATAAATGTCATTATCCTAAACGCATTTTTTCATATCATAACTTATTAATGATGGATGCCATCACAGTATCTGCAACACGTGGCCCAATAACGGCCAATTGCCCACTTTCGTGTCTTTTTGTTATCTTTTTGCCAATAACTTATTAATGATGGATGCCATCATCCTAAACGCATTTTTCCATCATAACCTATTAATGACGGATGCCATCACATTATCTGCAACACGTGGCCCAATAACGGCCAATTGCCCACTTTCGTGTCTTTTTGATACCTTTTTGCCAATTCCTTGCCATTAAAGAGTGTTGGCAATGCCAGTAAATTAAATGTACATGGCCGGCAAAAAGTTTTATATGGGATGTTTTCGAAAAGGTTTGTTTATTGTATCATTTTTTGTGTACTAGGCGGCATCGCTTTCAGAATGAATTTAATATGGTTTTAACTATACCTAAGGTGAATTTTTCTGGTTTGAACGGTAAAATTGACTTGTTATCGGTTAAGGTGCACGGCATGGTTCTAGATTATTCTTACCAATCAGATTAATTACCCAATTCTTTAAATTAATATATATTATTTAAAAAACTATATAAAAACATAAAAATTTTAAAAACTGAACAAAAAAAAGTTTATTGCTGCAAATAGCCACAATTTATTGACTTATAAATCAAAAAATTAATTGCTCATCAATTTTATCCGGGTAAAACCAGCTTTAGAGCTAAAACATAAATAAACCAAGCGTTGTAATTTTACATAATTTCTTAGACCGTATTTCTTCATGTTTTTATGTGTTTCCCAAGGTACGAAATTACAACTAAGAGCTCGCATAAACCCAGAATCCGCGTGGAAATATGTCAAGTTAATGGAAGTAACCGTATCGCCCGACCCGGATGACCCTCACATGCCAGGAAGTGTTGCTCTTGTGAAAGATGGGTGAGTAAAAAAGATCTAGATGAGATTCTGCGTTGATACTCATTAATTTTAATTTTAAGATGCGATTTCCTGATTTGAGAAAATTCTGAAACCATTAGATTCTATTTAATGTTTTCTAATTTAAAGCTGTTTTTAATGTTTAAGAAAATTATTATTATTATTTTTTTAATTAACATATTTCTACCGAATTTAAGAATATTAAAGAAGCAGCATTTTCGATCTTCTTTTATTTCTTAGGACACGATTTTAGTAGGGCATCAACGGCAGGATTTAATATCCTACCGCTAGACAATGAAACTTGTCTAATAAGTAGACGCTTGTTTTCTATGCTATTCACCACGACTCGATACAGCCTCACTGATGAGTTCCTGTAAAGCAGGCGAAACCGGTCTGGGGAGAGAGTCGTGGTGGATAGCATAGAAAAGCAGGATGTTTTCTTTTGACTGTGTTTAAAGGAAGTAGAATATTTTATATAATACACCAAGACAGTAGGGATTTTTTCTTTGGCTAATGCCAAAGCCAAAAAAAAGAAAAATATAATTTGCCTAATTAATATTAATATATTATATATTATTAATATTAATATTAATTAGGCAAATTATATTTTTCTTTTTTTTTTTTTGGCTTTTGGCATTAGCCATACAGCCATAATTAAGCAAATTAAAATACAGCTTTTGTTAAAATATTTGTATCTAACTTGTTTTTGGGAAAAAAAACAAATTAGCTAAATAATGGACCATACAAGAATCATAAGAGATTTTTTTTCATTTAAAAATTGGATTTTATAATTTTTTATTAGCAATTATGATACAACAACTACTAATTAATTAAGAAACGTTAATTTCTATTCTAAAAAATTACTAAAATTGGTGTTTCCAAAAATTTTAATTTTTATGATACCCTATATCGTAAAAACATTTTTTAACGAATTAGCTTATAAGTCCTTAAATAAGAATACACCCTGTATAAAAACTACAAAATAAATTAGAAAGTACCATATTTGTGTCACCCAATATGGCACCTAAATTAAAAATACCAAGTTTTTGTGTCACCCAATATAGTACCATTTTATAAAATGTTGTATATTAATTTGAGCATACAGATATCTATCTTTAGTGTAAATGCATATATAGCTGTTATATTTTCTATATCATATTTTTCATACCAGAAATATTTTACTAATCAGAACAGCAGTTATACTTTTCTATACATTTTCTATTAGGATTTTTCGCATTTTAGTGCAAAAATCTTGATAAATTTACCGTTTTGTGATGTACGGCAATGCGGGTACTCTTAAATCGTACTATAATTTCACTTTTTAAAGGTACTGACTGACAGAGACAGATATCTAGGAAGCAATTATTATTCTAATAAATTCTTTAAATTTCTCTGGCAATATGGCTTAGTATTCCCATATGTTTATAAATAAAATAGGATATATCTTTCTTTAGGCCGTTATATATCATATACAGTGGTCTGAAAAATGCATATACCAGATCAGCTAAATAACACGCAGGCAATTTGAGGAAAAGAGACCGTCTAATTGCTTTACTGGCTGATATACCTTTAGCTATTGTTTATACAGTATAGGGTAGTCTGACCATAACTGGCAGGGCTGGATTTAAAGGTGTGGATATATAAAAAAATTGAAGATCAAAAATATCCCCTCTCCCATAGATTTTTTAAAGATATTTGCTGCGCACTCAGCCAGCGCTGGCCATTGTACGCAGATCCCATTTATAGGGGATATCCTTTAGAGTGTCGGTACTTTGTACAGGTCGATGCTATGTGCCAACTGTAGCAGTTGTCCTAGGTTCAATCCCGCAAGGTTTAGTGATTCGGATTCAATTTTGTAGGTTCCAAATATGTCCTCTCGCACCACCTGCAGATGTAATCTGCTACCAGACCCTAGGTGCTTTTTAGCTTTTTAGTATACCAGTATCCAGATACCAGGCCTGTAATAGTCCTCAGCTGAGTTCTACTCATGCCCAGTAATCTGGATGCAAGGTCCTGAGAGGGACCCTTAAGCATTGCCCTGGTATGCATTATCTTTGTCTCCGATGACCACAGTTCCTCAAACTTTCTTTTGGGCCAATCCTTGGCCCAGCGCTTGAGGACCCCACCGGACATGCCCGGGGGCAGGGTACTGCCAAGTTTGGGTTATTGCTACCCGCTACCGCCAGTCTATCCGCTGCCTCATTTCCTTTGATACCAGTGTGTCCTGGTACCCATACCAGGTTGACCGTATGGGACTCTGCTAATGTATTAAGAGTCTCTATACAGTCTTTAACTAGCTTAGACTCAATTGTTACCCTATTCAGTAGTTGTAGGGCGGTTCTTGAGTCATTGCATATATATAGGTGTTTGCCTCTGCATTGCTTGTCCAAGATCCATCTGGCACAAGCCCAGATTGCATACACCTCTGTTTGAACTACTGTTGAGTGATCTCCAAGGGCGAAGGCTAGCTCCATCCTTGGGTTTTCACCCCACCCAGGGGCCAGTTTCAAGCTTGTGGAGTCTGATTAAACAGACCGGCTTGGATAGCGTGCTCTAACCTATGGACGGAGGACAACAATAAACCTGAGCAGGTTGCAGTGCTAGAGGATATGCAATCCACCTCCTAATCTAATCTAATCTAATCTAATGTTATGTTCTATGAGTAGAGGTACATCGTTAAACTGAATCCGATTCAACCGATCGGATCGAACTTAGAAACGTGTTTTAATTCGTCGATTTCAATTTTTCATTCGAAATTGACGAATCAGAACACGTATCTAAGTTCGATTCGATCGGTTGAATCGAATTCAGTTTAACGATGTACTTCTACTCTGTTTGTATCTACAGTGTGTCTACGTAAGTTTGCATCATATGGGAAACTTTTTACTATAAAAAAGTTATTCTTTATAAAAGTTCTGCATGGTCCAAAACCCAAAAAGCAACTTATAAGATATCAAATTGTATCAGTCTTTTACGAGGTTTGGCCAAAAATTTAATTTTTGCTTAAAGAAGTAATACCGGTGTAAGAATTAATGTTCAGAAAATTATGAAACTTAGCATACTGTTACTTTATAATAAGAATATCAACCAGTTAAATTTTTAAAGGTCTACACAAAACTAAAAAAAGTTATAAATATTATAAAATAATTGCTTTTAACATTGCTAACTATGCTAACTATAGGAAATCGCAGATTTTATTTTACCTCAAAAAAACTGATGTTCAGATTTTAATGAAAGTTGTATCATCGGAAGAAAAACAATTCTGAATATTTTAGCTAATTAAAATCCGAACTTCAGAGCTTGTAATAGGAGTAATTTTAAATAATTGAGAAAAATATGCTATGTGACTAACATGTGGCAACGCCGCCGAAAGGTTAGGATGCGGTCGAAAAAGTTTATCGAATACGGTATATGGGTACATAAAATTGATGTCTGTCCAATACGTTTGTTTGGTTACAAGATCCAATTAGTGATAATAAATATTCGCAATAATTGGAAAACAGTTTTTTTTCGAGTGTTTTTAAGTGAACAATTCGACAACCATAATATGTATTAATATTTACGTTAGTTTGACAGGTTAGGTAATAGAAACTTGCAAATTTGTTATAATTCTTGACTGTTTTGCCTTTTTAATGAAATTTGTTTTTGGTGATATGATAAGGTTGGTTTATAGACTTTATTAGTAAATAAACATAACAATTTAAAACCAATAACTTGTTTAAATATGCTTGTGCAGTAGGTTTTTGCGTATTATTTCTTTTGATTTTACGCAGCGTTGCCAAATATAAATACCACGGTAGTCAAATTACCTTAAGCACTCATTTGACTCTTGTGGTGTCGGTAGAACTACCTTAAGAGTTAAGTACCTGAATTTTGCTAATATCAAAAAATTTTAGAATTAAAAATTACATCTAATTATGTAGTTTCGTTTTATTACCAAAAATAAATATTTTTGATTTTTTCTGCGATAAAGGTGAATAAAACAAGAAGAATGTACAATGCACTAATGTTTAAAATTAAATTTTCTCGATTTTCGCGAAAAAAATTAAATATATTTATTTTAAACATCTTTTCTTTACAATAATTTACGGTATTAGTAAAAATAGAGGTACTTTATTCTTGGTAATTTTCTAGAAACCTGCGGCAACTCCGATTTTGACGAAAATTTGGTATACGGGGTTTTTGGGGCGCTGATCACGAATCTGAAAGAATTATTTGGCGGAAACGTTTCGTTCTCAAGATATCCATCATCAAAGCTCAAATTTGAACTAAGCTTATTTTCACTATATTCCCCTTCTTTTTGCACACAATTCTTGATTTAAAGCTAAAGTGTCACACAATATTTGATTTTCACCTTTTAAAACCCCGTTTTTTTACGTATTTTACAGTATTTTTGCATTAAACTGCATAGCTATACTTTTGAATCATTTCAATCCCAGTGTGACATGAAACCGTATGTGTATGTATGGTTGCCGCATTATCAAAGAAAAGCCACGCAATTTATTGAAAAAATAATGTAAAAAAACGTAGAAAAACGAGATTTTAAAAGGTGAAAATCAAATATTGTGTGACACTTTAGCTTTAAATCAAGAATTGTGTGCAAAAAGAAGGGGGAATACAGTGAAAATATGCTTAGTTCAAATTTGAACTTTGATGATGAATATCTTGAGAACGAAACGTTTCCGCCAAAAAATCTTTCAGATTCGTGATCAGCGCACCAAAAAAACCCCGTATACCAAATTTAGTTAAAATCGGAGTTGCCGCAGGTTTCTAGAAAATTACCTTATTCTTAAGCAAAAATTACATTTTTGACTAAACCTCGTAGATTTAATATCTGATGATTGTTTTTAGGTTTTTGCCCATGCAGAACCTTTTACAAAGAAGTACTTTTTTCGTAAAATTAATAATAAAAAGTTTCCCATACAACACCAACTTATGTAGACACACTGTATATTAAATTCTGTATATGATACTGATTTGATGACGATCCTCTCTTAAATTACTCGCTTACGCCCACCCTTGAGTTGGTAAATTTTGTTTTTTGCTGATATTTTGGAAACATATTTTTAGTTACATATTTCCAATTCTTTTTATTTATAAGCTGGATTTTTTATTTAAAATTGTATGATTTAAAACGTCAAGTGTTTTGAAATAGTATATTACATTACAAGGGTGGAAAATGACTTATTTCACACGAGTGCGACAAACCCACGCGTGTAAGAAAGTGATTTTCACACAAGTAATGTACACTATTTTTCCTACGACCACAAGTTATTCACCAAAAAAACAATAAAAGTTGTTTGTCTTCACGAAAAAAATAAGAAAACAATTGAAAACTTTGCATCACTAGGGTGATATATACTTTTCTTTACTGCGATATATTATACTGTTTAACAATATTTTTATATCAAAAATCACCTACCTAGTCGCTTTTTATCATTTAAGAATTGAAAAAGGTCCTCATTAAAAAATATTGTATGGCTTTTTCAATGTAAATCCCATTAACAGCTTGATAACTCCAAATTTATTTTAAATAACAATGACAGCTTTATATTATATTCTTTGCAACACTAGTGTTGTAAAGTACTTTGCAACACTAGTCTGATATAAGGCATTTTCTATGCATGACAACAGTGTGCTATTTACTATTTTCACATGTGGTCGTAGGGAAAATAGATATAATACACCATAGACCGCAATTTTTTTTCTCTAAATAAAAATTGACAAAAATCGTCATACTGTATTTTTTTAGGACACTAAAATTGAATAAGTTTTCCAACGTCATCGTATTTTATATTAATATTTTTTATCAGATAATCTAAGAAAGGACAATTTTTAGGTTCCATTCTGTGACTGTAATCCAGGTTTTAACGGAAAGTTTTGCGAAAATAATATCGACGAATGTCTTTCGCCTAATGGAAAGAGTCCTTGTCAAAACCGAGGTATTTGCATCGATGGAATTTCTAGGTATGACTGCAACTGCACCGGAACCGGTTACAGAGGTCTTCTTTGCGAAATGGATATAGATGAGTGCAAGGAAAAACCCCGCCTTGTGGAACTGGAACTTGTGAGAACATGCCTGGAACATACAGGTAAATTATGGTTTCCCAATTAATGTTCTGGTTAGCCATACTGGGTTAAAATCATAAAAAATGTTTTTCCGTGACCGGATTTTTTTTACATTTTATCACTGTTGCCAGGTACTAAAATGTGACTTTTTATGAAATTAATTCTTCCCAGAGAAAAAAGTGAGTACTTTTTTCCTGGATATAAAGGGTTTACCAATAAGAACGTCAGAACTTATATTTACCATATATTTATACAGGGAAAGTGCAAAGGTGTTTGGGGATTGAAAGGAAGAAAATACACTTTGTTGAGAAAAAAAAATATCTTTATGAA
Source organism: Listronotus bonariensis (assembly GCA_014170235.1). Classification (NCBI taxonomy): domain Eukaryota; kingdom Metazoa; phylum Arthropoda; class Insecta; order Coleoptera; family Curculionidae; genus Listronotus; species Listronotus bonariensis. Next base: position 30,074 of record JACEGR010004783.1, on the reverse strand, counting down.
ATCAAAATTGTCAGATTGCTTACTCCACAATTGTTACAAACGATTTTAGAATTCCATAAAAAAAACATGATGTCAAAACATTATTTAAACGGTAAAGTTGGGCCAAATTGCCTATTTTCAATTGTTCAAATGGTTATAACTTAATAAATATTAATTTTTCGAAAAAAGTAAAAAGCCATTTTCGGTGGAAAATTAGTCAAAAAATAAAATTTAATTTTATTTGATATATTTTTTTCTTAACTGTCAAACAATTGCGGTTTAAAAAATTCAGACCAAAATTCGAACTGGCAACATGGGTCGTCGTAATCAGCATTTTATTCTGAACATGATTCTGCAAAAAAATCCATGAGAATATTAGCTTTGTTCGCGGGTCTAGTAAAGAACTGATTCTGAACCAGAACCGAACCGGTTTAGAATTGTTTTAAAGCGCATGTCTAGTTATTTATTAGTTCGGAATATTTATTTACCGCGAACGATTTTCTATACAACTGATGATGTATTTTAACCTAGCCTTTTGGTTAGGATTTTTCATGGTTAAATTGGATACTACACAAAAAAAAAAATAAAATTCAAACAAAAAGGTAAATTGTTGTACTGTCGAAAGCCACTCGAGGTCTCTCGGCGGAAGACGAGGGATTCCCTGCCTCCTCTCGTTTTTAACATAAGTATGTGTATTTACCTAAAGATAAAATTCAAACTAGAAATGGTAAAATCTTGTAATATTGTCTATATTTTTTAATTAAATCTTTATTTATTTTATTGCATACATACATTCATATGGAATACAATTAAAAATCCTTGTTTATATACGCTCGGAATCACAAAAATATAAAAAAATATTCAACAGGTATATTAACCCGCATAAAAAGTGGCAGAAACAAATAAACTGTAATACAACGGTCTATTTCTGTACCACGAATCAAAATATAGCTGACCATGTCGACAATGCGCATGAAATTCCGGAACTGAACTTTTAGTTCCAACAAAAATCCCAGCTAATCAGGTTACGAACCGGTAACGAACTGATTCCAGTGTAACCCGCGAACACAGAACTGTTACTAAAAATACTGCTAATCAGGTTACGAACCGGTAACGAACTGATTCCAGTGTAACCCGCGAACACAGAACTGTTACTAAAAATTCAGGATTTTACTAACCGCGAACGCTGCCCTTTTCACTGCGCATGCGAATAGTCCCAGAACCGGTTCAGAATCGAACCCGCGAACAAAGCTAATGTTTGATACATTGGCGCCCATACAACCTGGTCTAATAGGCATTAGGTTGTTAAGCGCCAATATATTAACACCAAGATGAGTTTCCATTTTTAAATATAGATCTTCTTTTACAGGTGTACCTGTGGGAATACAGGTAAATGCGGTCAACACTGCGCATTGGATGATCCTTGTGTATTTGAGAAGCCCTGCGTTCACGGTATCTGTGAGTCCCAATGCACAGATATTCCCGATTACCTCTGCATATGCGAGGAAAACTGGACAGGGAAAAACTGCACAGATTTGAAGGTAATATACAATAATATGTTATTAATAGAGTGATTTTCATAAAGTTGGACAGATATGGAAAAAAAAATTAAGTTAGTTCTGGTTAGTCTCTCTTACCAATCATTTCTGCTTATGCAATAACCTAAAATCAATAATGACATTCGACTCATAGTTGGCGGTTGGGGAAATAATTATTAAAATAATAAAAAGTATAGGTAATATACAATAATATGTTATTAATAGAGTTGATCTTCATAAAGTTGGACACATATGGAAAAAATCTTAAAATTACTTCTGGTTGGTCTCTCTTACGACAATGATAATACTAATTTTCTAATTCATTTTTGTATCTTTTTAAGGTCGCTCTCAGCAAAGCAGAAAATGGCGTCAACATCCTCTATATCATTGTCCCGATAGTGTTTATACTCCTTCTAGGATTCCTAGTCGGCATGATAATTCTCGTAAATGTTGCCCGTAGTAAGAGAGAGCTACGAGAGGAACTTATAGTCCATCGGCTCAAGAATTTTGCAATCCTCGAGTTGAACTAGATCATGTCTTAAAGCCGCCACCCGAAGAAAGGTTAATTTGATCACAACAAAGGAGGACGTGAAGTTTAGGTAGACATTACTGTATCTAATATTTATTTGACTGTATAGATAGATTTGACCGTAGAAGCTCTTTACATGACTTTATTTTCGTAAAATGTTTGGTTTTTACGATATACACCGAATCTGTAGTTTATTTGAAACTTTTTTTGTTTTGATCTGCTTAATAATATTGTTGGTGTTAATTTAAATTTGGTATGAATTTTATTTAATATATGTTTTTTTTTACTATTTTACTGGTTTTTCACGATCTTTTGAAACGCGATTAAAACACGAAATTTTATTCTTAATAAGAGTTTTTTTTTAAGAAATAAGACAAATTTTGTTTTAACTTTGCTCACCTAAAAAATTCTTTATTCAGTTTTTTATACAGGGTGTCCAGTTACCCTACAGATCAACTTTAGGGGTGATTACCCAATTAAAAATAAGGAACAAAAATCGTATGAACATATATTGTAAAGGTCTTACTTTTTGATTTACAGAGTGTTAAACTTTTAAGAAAATAATGTTTTTTATAATAATTTTTATATTAATGTAAATATTTTTAAGAAATCGTTTCCTATACATCAAAGGATATTTGTGAGGTGCATTTTTAAAAATTTCTACTAGGCTCGTTTGCGAGGGATTTTTCGTAAGACTTTTAAGACTTTTTATTTATTGTATAGTTTTCCTGTAAATATATTCAAATTATTTTTAAATTGCTAATACGGAATGGTAAAGAAATTACTATAAAAAAAGATTATTATTTTTTATTATTTTTGACATTTTTAAATATTTTTAAAATGTCGACCAAATTTATCAAAAATATTAATTGGTATAAAAATTATTATATAAGTATTCTTTTTTTTTTCAATGGATAATTACCCCCTAAAGTTATTCGGTAGAGTTTTTCGACAACCTGTATATTTTTTATCTCTCTAGCTAGATATACACTGGTCCCGCAGTTTTCTTAAGAGACACTTGTTTTCTAAGAAATTCCTATTGTAAGGTACTTAATTGTAAGAAGTGACTTATAAAATTAATTATCTAACATGTATATTTTATAATGAATACCTTATTTTACAAGAATTCATAACCCATGTTTACTCTTCCATTTCTGTTGCTGTTTTATTACTTTGTAGGTATTTTGTTTATGAAACTTAATTTCTTCTAAAAATTTAATATAATTTTATAACCAGGTAACTAAGAACTTCAAAAAAGCTTGTGAAATTTTATTAAATCGTATTTCACGTGTTCTACTTCTTACTTAATTGTGTTAGTAACTTATGGTCAGTCTTACTAATTTCTCTCTATTTTTTTTTCTATAATGCGCTTATCTGTTATACTCTTTTAATTTTCTCGAATAATTTGTTTAGTCTTTTAATAACTTTAATTTCCGGTTTTATAGGTTAGGCTTAAGTTTACTGTCCTTTAAAACTTAAAATTTAAAGGTGTTACAGTAAATTCAATTTAAAAAAAACTGTAAAGACCGTGTTTAATCTTTTGCAGTTCTTTTTTTTATGCATTCCTTTTAAAAAATTAAAATAAATTAGTTTGCGCATAGTCGAAACCAAAATACAGGGTGTCCCAACTCTATACACAAAATATGTGCCCCTGTACAAGATACAAGAATCAATTTAAAAATAAGAAATGTTTACCATGATACACTCTTTTATTGACAGTACCAGTTAATATGCAAGGTGTCTTAAAAACAGAATTTTCATTGTCAAGTAGGTTTTTTTTAAAATAGAAAACCATGTATATTTTAACAAATTTTAATTCTCTATAGAATTATACATAAAAAATAAATAACACAATATACGTCAATTATTGCTGTTTCTGCTGTTTTTTTAGATAACAACAGTATGCTTATATGCTCATTAACGATTAAAAGTGAAGAAAAAACAATATTTTGATTACAGTTATTTTTAAATAATTTTGTCACTATCAGAGTGACAAATAATACAACAAAATGTAATTTATTACCTTTCGTTGTAACATTGCAGGAACTACCAATGGGTAAGTCAGTTATTTAGTTGATTTTAGACACCTATTTATTTTCTTAACCTAAAAACCAGCCATAATTGACGTATTGATGTTTTTAGTAAAATAAAGATAGAGAGACATTTTTAGTATGTAAAATTAACTGAATTGCTGACATACCTGTTAGTAGTTTTTACAGTGGAAGCAGTGGCGGCTCGTGGTAAAATATTATAGGTGTTCTGCAATTAAATTACTCAAATAAATGGAATAATATATTCGCGGCGCATTCACCATTTTATCGAAATTAATTCGATATTCAGTTATCAGGTTTCATCTTTAAGTAGGCAATTTAGCAAGCAGGCAGCAATAATTAAAGGGCTGGGTTTTAACGAAAATGAGAACAAAAAATATTTACGGAAATAAAATTATTAGAAACTTACGGTATTGTTTAAATATGAGATCAACGACGATCCTTCTTCGAAGCGAATCGATCAATAACTCTGTCATTAAAGTCTGTGATTTTTGATATAAAGTATTTTTCAATAGAAAGCATGGCCAATGCAGTTAAACGATCTTGTGACATGGTATTTCGAAGGAAGGCTTTATTCGCTTAAGTGTAGAAAAACACCTTTCAGCCTCTGATGTCGACATAGGAGTAGTTATTAAAATATCTAGCACATTTTTGTCTCTTGGAAAGTGCTTTCTAAATTATTTTGTATTAAAAATTTTAAAAGTGGTGAACTACCATTTATTCCTCTACAGTCTTCCCCACGATGTCCGGTAACGGTCTACCACTAGTTTTTAGCTCAAATTTCTCATCATATGAATATTTAAAAAATCGTTTAACGTTCACTAAATTATGCACCACATCCATTGTCTATAAACACTAAACACACAACCAAATACGAATAACAAATATAAAACTTGTCGACTTCCACACGCGCGATATAAAAAATGTCTAAGTAACCTGTAAAGTGCTACCGCGAATGCCGCACAACAATAACCAAAATTTACGTATTTTAGCAGCCGAATTTTGCCCAACGACAAGTGCATTCGGCATAGAGGAAATTAAAACAATCGTGCGGCGCACCGAAAAGGGTCGCTCAGTTTAGACAATGCAATAACGTCGCGAGAGACTGAGTATTATTTAAGATGGTCCACTGCGCAGTAATCTATGATGCGTCGTCACTGGGTGAAGATGCGTGTGCCTACTATACTAGAGGTCTCGGCCGGAAACTGGTTATTTTAGTTTTGTTTTACTATTAAATATTTTAATCGTAAAATGATGAATTGAATGGTATAAAAATACCAAGCAGCTTAAAAATTCTGGTTGTTCTGCAGCACTGCAGCTCCTATGCACCAGCCGCCCCTGAGTGGAAGGTAAATATTTTTATGTTATTATATTATTTGTCATTCTGATAGTGACAAAACTATTTTAAAATTATTATAACCAAAATAATATTTTATTTTTTCACTTTTAATTGTTAATAAGTATATCAGCGTATTGTTGAGGTCTCAAAAACCAGCAATAATAATTAATGTATAGCGTGTTATACATTTTTGATGTAGAATTTTATACAGAGTCAAAATTTGTAAACATATACAGGGTGTTCCATTAAAGAAAAACCCACTTGACAATGAAAATTCTGTTTTTTGGACACCTTGTATATTAACTGGTACTGTCAATAAAAATGGTGTATCCTAGTAAACATTTCTTATTTTAAGTTTATTTTTGTATCTTGTACAGGGGCAAAGTTATTTCGTGTATAAATAGAGTTGGGACACCCTGAATATATATACTTGGATCAAATGGCGTTAACACCCTTTTAGTGTGATTTATTCTGAAAATGATGTTTAAATAAACCTTAGTGGCGTTTTAACACAGGATTATAAAACCGGGAATAATCTTTAATCTATTTAACTGATCTTTTCTAATTCCTACTTCTGTTTAATAGTATTTTTTAATAAGTATATGTAGTTTTTATGATATTTTATTAAAAAGGTCGGTGGCGTAGTATACAGTGTGGTTCGTTAAGTCTGCTATAAAAGAAAACTTTTTTATTTGCAATTTTCAGAAAATTTTATTACTTATAAAAGTTAGTGCCTGGTCTTAAGTTGTATTGGTAGTAGATTCAAATCAGTGGTATACAGGAGAGATCAAAAAATTGAAAACTGCTTAGGAGTAAAGTGACCTTTTTTTTTTAAAAAAGAACAAATTGATAAAAGGAAATATTATTAAAAATATAAATGTATGCCTACCAGGTCATGACCTCTTATTCAAAATTGTATTTATTTTTTAAAATTTTGAATTAACTTTTATACACAAATAAGACACACAATTTTTGTTTAGTAAATAAGAGATTTTTACATGCACATTATTTTTTATAGTTATAAAAATGCATATTTGTAAAATTCTAGAGTTCTATTAAATATATTATCAACAAGCTTGAATTTATCTGTTAAATTAAAAATATGAATCTCGTTAAACTTTACAAATTCGCTTCCATTTCATTAAATTTGCTTAAAAGTCGGTTGTAACTGTTTTAAGGAAATATTAAATTACAATAATAAAAATTTGTATAATTCAGGGTTATATTATAAGGCGTGACTTTTGATGCCAAATAACTTTTTTATTTAACATTTGTTGTATTTTTATAAATGAGGCTACGTTAACCTTAAACAGGTTTTAGTTTTTTTTATGTACTTTTGTATATTTCTTAACTTTTAATAAAACTAACTACTGCTAATACAGTTTAAATTCAAACAACAACTTTTATAAAAAAAAAAACTTTTTTTTGACAACTTGCAAATGAAAAAGTTTTCCATTTGTTGCACATTAAAGGACCACACTGTATACAATGTTGTCATATTGTCATAGGTATATCTCTTAAACATATTAAATTGAAAATTTGCTGAGATATGTGTAAGGTAATGATTTTTTTCTAAAAGTATACTGTGCGATTTTCAGTATTTCAGTTCTGTTACTGTCATGTGAATATTAATTTAATACAAAAACTGAATTCCCAATCAATTGTATTTACTAATTACTGAAAAAATATTCGTTTCAAAAAAACATTTTTTTGTGTTCTTTTAATTTGATAAATTAGATCTAGCTCAGATTTAAGAAAAAAATCCTTTAAAGATGACCGCCTTTACTTACCTTTTTAATTATTGTTAATTGTTGTACTTAAACTTAGAATAGGTAAAAATTAAGCAATATTTTTTGAACAAAATCTTATGATATTGCCGTCCAAGTAATAAGTAAAAACGTGTTTAACGACAAAAAGTACTGACGTTTTTAAAACTGTTATGAATAATAAAAACTCATCTGAATCTCAACAATTGACTGTAATAATGTCGTACCAATTTTGCTCACTATATTAAAAAAAAAAAAAATACAAACCTTTGAGTGCTTTTTGCTCGTAACACAGAAATATTGTGATAAGAATAAATTAGCGAATATATATTTCTTTAGCATAGTCGTCCAGTAGTTATTAAGTATATAGTCGGCATCGCTCTTAACGTGTATCTTTTTTTTGTCTGTTAACTAATACATGCAATGGGGAGCGTTACTTTTGTCCATAATGCATAATTCGCCAGAAGTTGTTTTTTCGCAAATAGGTGCAGTATGACGTAATGAACCTAAAAACACAAAATACTTACAAATATGGCGAACCGAAGTGCCGCCATTTTGAGAAAAAACGTTTGGGCCTGTATCTCCGTAACCGTACACTTAAGCCTATAATTATAAGGACCTTTATTATACAGGGTGATTCAAAAATCACGACACTTAAGGGGTGATTCTACTTGACAAAATAAGGGTAGAGCTTCATATAATTTTTTTTCAAAATGTCATTCGTTTTCGAGTTACTAGCCGTCAAAGTTTAAGTTTTTATTTTTTGTTTTTTGAATTGCTTGCTTACAGGAAAACCGATTTAACTAATATTTAAAAGATAGGCTAAGTCGTCAAGTTTTTATTTTGTTTTTTCGCCATATTGCATTTATTTTTAACCAATCCAGTTGATATTTGGCACACAAATCGGGCTTTGCAGATTCTAAAATTTTAAGACAAAAGTACTTTTTTAATACCGCCAGAGGGCACTTTGTCTAAAACTTAAAATTTATTTACATAACTTTTTATTTTGACAGATATCGCAAAGCTGGGGGCGTCATTTTATACACAATCAAAAACTTAAAAAATAAGGTACTCTTTATTAAAGTCGATAAACCTCGCCGTTTAGGCACCAATAGACATCAAAGTTTTTATCAATTTCAATTAAATTTCCTACATACATACAGGGTGTCCAGTAACTCAACCGACAAACTTTACGGGACGATTCTACAACAGAAAATAAGAAAAAAAACATTTTATAAACATATGTCCTAAACGTCTTAGTTTTTAAACTACGGTGTTTTAAATATTAAAAAAAACTTTTTTTAATTTTCAACACCCCGTAGTTCAAAAACTAAGACGTTTAGGACATATTTTTATATGAATTTTTTCTTATTTTTTGTTGTAGAATCGTTTGGTTAAGTTTGTCGGTTGAGTTACTGGACACCCTGTATGTATGTAGGTAATTTGATTGAAATTGATGAAAACTTTGATGTCTATTGATGCCTAAACGGTGAGGTTTATCGACTTTAATAAAGAGTACCTTATTTTTAGGTTTTTGATTGTCTATAAAATGGCGCCCCAGCTTTGCGATATCTGTCAAAATAAAAAGTTATGATGTAAATAATTTTTAAGTTTTAGGTAAAGTGCCTCTGGCGGTATTTAAAAAAGTACTTTTGTCTTAAAATTGTAGAATCTGCAAAGTTCGATTTGTGTGCCAAATATCAACTGGATTGGTTAAAAAATAAATGCATTATGGCGAAAAACCAAAATAAAAATTGAACTTTGACGGCTTGTAGCTCGAAAACGAATGACATTTTGAAAAAAATTAGATGAAGCTATACCCATATTTTGTCAAGTAGAATCACCCCTTAAGTTTCGTGATCGATTTTTGAATCACCCTGTAGATAATTAAATTTCCCATCTTTTTATACCATTACTTACCGTTTACTATTTATAAGATTATTAATGTGTGTTTATTTACTTTTTTACCGATATCTTTTTTAATAATTGTTTAAATTACAAATTTCTAATAACTAAACCTTAAATCGATAAATTAATTTTCAACAACTTTTAATTTAAACTTTTTTTTCCCTAAAATTAATATTTTTGAAGTTATAATGCGTTCAATGTTGTACTATCGAGTACAAGGGTAATAAGAACGAAGTATGCATAGCGTAATCCGAGAATAGAAACCTTAGTAATACCTGGCCAGATGTGAGATGACGTGTTCGCGCCAACCTGATGTTACAGGATTTTTGATATTAACGCGTAATAACTTCAAAAATATTAATTTTAGAGGAAAAATTTTAAAATGAAAGTTGTAGAAAATTTATCAGTTCAAAAGTTAAGTTATTAGCAATTTATTATTTAAACAATTATTAAAGAGATATTGGTAAAAAAGTTTATAAACAAACATTAATAAACTTATAGATCGTGATACGAAAAAAATTATAAAACCAAAAACATAGGAAATTTAATTATGTATTATAAAGGTCCTTATAATTATGGACCTCAAGTACTGGTTACGGAGATAGAGGCCCAAACGGTTTTTTGCAAAATGGCGGCACTTCCGTCCGTCTACATAGGGTCGCGACATTCGGCCATATTGCTTTGACGTGTTATGACGTCACATCTCCCATTTTCGGCCATGTTGTTCAGTGCCGGAGATTACAGTTTATTGTATTACTAGAACAACCGTTTACACAACAGTTTTTAATTATTATTAAGTTGTAAATTCTTTCACTTTAAATAAAAAAACATTTGGAATTACATCTTTCAACAAATATCACTTCCAAAACAATGCAAAATGAAATGCGCAAATTCTAGACGCCGCTGGATTGATCATCAGCTTTGATTTTACTCAGTCTTGCCAACTTTTCTCCGTGGAGTGCCCTTCCTTGCGTCCCCTAACTCGAACCACCTAAAAGTTGAGGATATGTCGGAACCTTATAAATATAAACTAACCTTGGTTTATTACGACATACTGCACCTATTTGTAAAAAAAAATAACTCCTGGCGAATTTTGCAAGCAAAAATCCTCCATTTTCTGTACTAAACCCTGCATATATCCGTTTCATTTAGTTGTTAATAAATAAGTTAAAATATAATATAACTACAAAAAGTTTTTCTTTGATTAATTGATACACCCGCATGATAAGAGCGATGTCGACTGTAGTTTTTTGTTTTGCTGCTTGCCACATTTAGACAGATATTTTTGTTATGATTTTAATTTGTTTTACTTACCTAAATCTTTATTTAAAATTCCTAGCAAAAAATGACGTACCTTAGTGCCTAAAGTGCTTACTTTACGCACTTATTGGTGACTTTAAGTTTGGTTATTTTGTACGAATTTTTAAATGATAAATGAAATTTAAAAAGTAAAACTTTTGATTTATTTGATTTGTTATAGAAATTTCTTTTAATGTAAATATAATTTTGAATTTATTATATTTAAAGTGGCAAGCAGATAACGAACTCCATAAGATAGTGGCATCTATTTTGATATACATAATGTACTTACCTACTTAATTTTAAAAACCAAAGCTAAATGTAAATAGATAATATATTTATACCCCAAATTTTACCATAATCCTGTTTACTCGTAACTTGAACCTTTTAAATAAACTTACTAATTTTAGTAGAATAATGTTTTTTTTTGTTTTAATATTTTTTTCTCCTACAAAGTAAAGACCTATTAAAAAAATATCGTAAAAATTTAATCATTATTTTTATTATTTTTTGATCAGTAGTAGTTGACAGATAATTCAGTAAGTGAAACTCTTGGTTGTCAACGAGGGAGGGAGCGATTAAAAAAAAATTAAAACCAAAGACAATTGTAGTTTCTCTATAAACAAAGAATACCAGTCCATAGAACCCACAAGTGAGATTTCAGCGTACCCTAAAAATTTTTAGTACCTACCGCGACCAACAGATGGCGAAAGTAGTACGATGTCGCTTTACTGATACGATTACCATCAGAAATTGATAGCAGTCGCTGACGAACAGTTGGCGCGATCAGTTAGAGTGAGGATATACGCAAAATTTAATAAAAATAAAATCGCCACAGTATCCATAAGATTATTAAATTTATTATTTCAGAATAGGATATATCGATGCGTTTTTACAAAACATCGTAAACGACATTCGCCAATTTTACGGAAAACGATTTTTCTTCCCATCGCGTTATTTTTAAAGAAAAACCGAGATCTGAATGTTTTTATTTTAGATTTCTTCTTAATTTGAATTACAAAACAAACATATTTAACATTTAATGTCAAAATTTTCAGAATCTCCTAAAAAAAAGCTAAAAATTTTAAACCTAAATAATAATTAATTTTTAAATTTTTATTTTTATTTAATTTATCTTGACAACGGTGGCAGACTTGCCACCAAACGTCGATTTTTAGTTCTATTTACTTGCTTTATTTTTTTTTTTGGTTTTTGGTACTATTAATTTATTTTTGGTACTATTAATTTATTTTGGCGTGTACCCAAATAACTACCATTAATTAAATGAACCGCCGAACCAATATAGAACATATCTTCATCTAAAATAAAGCAAATGAAAAAAAAAACGTTTCCCGTAAAACTGACGAACGTCGCTTACGATGTTTTGTCAAAACCCATCGATATATTCTATTCTGAAATAATAAAATTAATAATCTTATGGATACTGGGTCCATTTATCGGGGATTTTATTTTTTATGAAATATATCCTCACTCTAACTGATCAAGCCGACTGCTCTTCAGCGACTACTATCAATTTCTGAGGGTAATCGTATTAGCAAAGCGACATCGTACTACTTTCGCCATCTGTTGGTCGCGGTAGGTACTAAAATTTTAGCGTATGCTGAAATCTCACTTGTGGGTTCTATGGATTGGTATTCTTTGCTATAGACTCCCAGAACAATGCTAAATTTTTGGTCATCAGAATGGACGGTGGCTTGGCTAAATTTATGAAGCGGCAAATTATACGTTCTGTTTACGTGTGTACTCGATGGATACCCGCTTCATAAATTCCACGAAGCGAGCGTCCAAGCTGATGACCAAAAATTTAGCATTGTTCTGGGTGTCTATAGTGAAACTACAATTGCCTTTGCTAAAACCCATATTTTTGCAGTGTTTTGGAAACCCATTTAAAAATTTCAAAATAGTGTTTATATTCCACCGGTCTCATGGTCCCAAAAGATAGTTTCATAGAGTAATAGTCACTAATGACGTAAAATGGTCCTGTGTATTACGGTTTACCTCACTGCTAGCAAAATATTTTGATTGTATCAAAATTTGTTGCTTGGCAATTTCGTGAATGACATTTACAACAAAACTACGAGCGGTTAGGCCAGTAGTTTTAAATAAATGTCATTAACTACATTATAAACAAGCAACAAACTTGCATAAAACAAGATAAATATTTTGCGTGTGCGTGGATCTCAAAAGAAAACACAATTTTTAATAAGAAAATATATTGTTGGATTGCATAATTGCAATGTGAAATTAAAGGTACAATAGTACAAAATACATATAAAAAAATAACATTTATACAGTGCGTGTCTTCTAACTTTTGAATTGTTCGGTATTTTTCATGAAAATTTTCTTTTAAAGATCTTTTTAATGTTGATATAATATACAGGGTGTGTCATTAACAAATTATATACTTCTGGTCCTATATTATTACTTATATTACTAATAAATAATTTTAAAAAGAGCTTTAAGAAAATATCACATTAGGTATATCTAACTTTATTAGTTTTGGAAATATGGTCATCCAAATCAGGCATCAAAAAGTACTTGTCAGGACCTTTAAAATGATGTGCCACAAGACATTTTTTTTTTAATTCAAGATGGCGTCCAACTTTCAGTGTGACATTTATATGTATCTGTCATTTCTTGTACAGGGTCCGGCACTGAAACTTTCTTTTTCAATGATACATGGTGGCGCGACTGGAGCTAGTTGCAGCGCGTTAGTGCGCTTAACAGAGAGCGTTGGTGAGGAAATTTGTTTGTTAATTGTCGTCAGTCGTAAAAATGCTTTGGGCACGAGAGCAACGCACGTTCGCCGTTGAGACCTACTTTTCACAAGGCCGGTCGATCATCGCCGTGCAGCGTGCGTTTCGTTTACAGTACAATATATTCATAACCCCTAGAGGTGCTGTTCCGGCCCAGGGATCCATTTTATCATGGGTGGAGGCTTTTAGAGCAGATGTAAATGTGTCCCGCAAGAGACCAGGAGCAACACGGACAGTTAGATCACCCGCAAATATCGAGGCAGTCCGACAGTCGGTTTTGAGATCTCCTAGACGATCTGCTTCGAAACGCCTTAGGCAATGTATGGCTCCAGCAAGATGGGGCCACAGCCCACACATCACGACTTTTAATTCCTATTTTGAGAGAAAATTTTCCGGGCAACTTATCTCCAACCGAGGTGACGTTCCATGGCCCGCACGCTCGCCAGATCTAGCTGCATGTGATTATTTTCTATGGGGCTACCTCAAATGAAAAGTGTATAACAACCGTCCTGCAACCCTGGAAGAATTAAAAACAATATTCGCTACGAGATAGCCAACATACCGAATGATATGCTGGAAAGGGTCCACGCACACTTCAGAAATCGGTTACAGCAATGTATCGACAGTAATGGTAGACACTTGTCAAATATTCGATTTAAAACAACTCGATTTCAAACTTCCCATGTTATTGTCTAATGCTAATAAAAAAATAAATAAAAATGTGCAATACATGTTTTTATTTTTTACCTATGAAAAAAAGAAAGGCATAGATAATTTCAGTTTTTAGGGGTGTAATGGAATACAAAATAGGGCTGAAAAAAATATTAAAGACTAAAAAAGTCTTTAAACTTTCATGAAAAAATACCAAACAATTTAAAAGCTAGGAAGGGGGTCCTAAAATAAGACATTTTGTAGAGGTATTATCAGTCTTAACATTATTTATATAATATAGTTATCACAGATTCACAAATGTAAATATTTTAGACTGTCAAATATCAGGTAGCCAGAAGGTTTATTCTTTCTGTCATTGTAATTTTATCTAAGGAGATAATACTTAACAGAATCATTTTTAGATTAAAGATTTAGTGGTAATTAAACTAAAAATTAATGACCAGTGGGACACCCGTTTACGTCATAATAAAACAATAAGTCTGTTTTATAGTAATATGATAATTTTCATTTACTAAAGTTGGTAGAAAAATATATTTTACAAGTAGAAGTTCCTAAATGGTATTAAATAGGTAACGCTAGATATAGGTTTAAATAAAATAAAAATTACTAACTTTAGTTAAACAAAATAATTTAAAAAATGTAATAAGAAGTCTGTTTTGTAGTAATCTAATCATTTTTATTTACTAAAGTTGGTAAAAAAAAATATTTTAAGTACAAGAAGAAATTCCTATTTAGCCTAGTATCAGATGAAAATCGCTTAATATATGAGTATTTAAAGATTTAATTTTATTTTGGTATCCAAAAATGACATTAATCAAGGCATAACAGCGTTGCTAGGCAACACATTAGGGTACCAGGTACCGTAATGTGCAATTTACCGGTCCCAAATTAACACGGCGTAAGTGGATTTACTGGACAGTATAAAATAAAATATAATGTGGGGCCACAAATTATCAGAATACCCAGATGCGAAACTAAGCGTGTTCGTTGAAATCTCTCACCACTATCGTCTCTCCCACTGCGTGGTGGATATACACCCCACGATTTAGTACGTGACTTAATGCTCATCTAGGTGTCAGTTAGTCCCATACTTTTGTTGGTATAGAACGTGAGCATAAGTTAGTTAATTGTGTTTAGTTGTTTGTGAACTTTTATGTTTTTTATTATTAATGTGTTAGTATAGTGCCTTGTTAATTTTTTTTTACCGTTTAATATGGGATATAAATGTGTATATTTATTCTGTTCCTCCATCACCGGAAGCGGATCACTTTTTAGATTCCCAAAGGACCACTATTATTTTAAGACTATTTATCATTAATACAAAGCTTTTACAAATTACTTAGATATGTTACTAAAGGTATTGATATTAATCAGTATGTGCTTAAACAGAGGAAAATATTTATTTATTTATAGCCGCACTGCCATTTAAAAGGCTATATTTCAAATTTAAAAAATGGGGTGTTTTTTCAGTATTAAAAAAATTTACATACTTCCAAATAAAAAAATTAAAAACAAATCAATTAGGTTTGGGTATTACTAAGGCAATATCTACATTGCTTTAAAAGATTGCGTCGGGGTTTCTTTAGAAACTTGTGTTACTCGGCTTTCAATTATTCTGTTTTAATCCCTAGTTACACAATTAAGCTAAAAAACGGAATACCATTAAATAATTTAATAAGCAGTTTTTAGGCAAGTTTTTTTTAATGGCCTTTTGTTAAACATTCTAAACCCCCATTAGTTTAATAGCTTTAAAAATGTTTTGTGAATCCAAGTATAGACATTTTATTACAGGTTGATCCAAACGTGACATCTACTAACAACATTTTACCATTCAAAAAATGGGTAAAATTTTTAGTTTGTAAATTCCCAATTAGTATATTATTCTTTTGTTCAGTTTTCCACACATAAAAAAAGATGCATAATTAGTTACTATAAAAGTCTATCTCTCCTTAGCGCCTTGGTGCGGTTTAACCTTTACAAATTTAAAATATTACGATCCATACATTGGTGCAGATGTTCCATTTATTCTTTCTCAAGGTCATTGAAACAAGTAAGCGTTATTTGCCGCACTTTCGCATCTGTATATTCTGATAATTTGTGGTGGGGCTAACTATTGATCCTTGTTGAATACCGTTTTTCTCGATTTGAGCATCAGAAGTTGTGAGCTCTTGCTTTAAAAGATTTGTTTTGAAGAAAACTTTGGATATACACTAGACAAGCGTCTCTTATGTTATGTAAATAACATGAAAAGCAACAGATTTTCCCTTAAGTTGAAAAACGCTGATTTCTTATCGTAGTTGCCTCTTATATTTCAGAAATGTAACCACTGTAGATTAAAGCGTCTCAAACAAGTATCACTTCTTTCTTGTAATGCTACCACTTTGTATTCGACTTGAACTTTATGTGTTGTATATTTTTATTAAGTTTCTCAGGTCTTTATCGCTTAGATATCTTTGTATATTTTCACAACAAATATAGGGCAGAGCTGGTAGGCTATCAAAGCATTCAAAAAATCTTCGACTGCTATCTAACAAGGTTTTTCTTATAAGCACGCCTTTTAGACTATTTTTAACCATACTATAATAAATTGGAAATGTTTATCTAGTATTTTGTAATTTTATTATCAGTATATTACTGTCATTTCGAATAAACTTTATAAGTTGATGTTTTTCCCTGGATATTATATCAAATAAAGAGAAATGATTATCTATTTTCTTTTTAATGCTTCTATTTCTTTTTGCATTCTTTTTCATATTTGTATTCACTAAAAGGGTAGTTTTCTAAATTTTTGTGGCTTACAGGAAGACCTGCAGATTTAAGTTTTATTATATGCTGCTGAATTACTGTTTTTACCTCTGTACAAGCATATTTCACTAATGCATGGGCATCTACGCTGTTGATGAAATCTCTTTCCCTTTCTAAAAGAACCTTAAGAATATTGGGCTTCTCACACTCAACAGCAAGAGACAGGGAAGTGCTTCCCGTCTTAGTTTTAGCATATACATCTGCCCCATGATCTAGAAGAATGTGAATGATTTCTTCCAGTACTATGCCTGCTCCAGCTGCAATTTCAATATGGGTTTTGAAAGAGCCCGCAACCGCCAAATGAAGAGGTGTCCAGTTATTTTTGTTTGCAGCATTGACATCGGCCCCTTTTTCCAACAGGACTTTCACCAGATGCGTATAACCTCCAGAGGCAGCCTCATGAAGAGCAGTGTTGCCAGATACCGATGCAGTATTGACATCAGCGACCCTGTGTACAATAATGCTCACAACACCCATATGACCTAAAAATAAAAAGTTTGATGTCTTATAATTGATGGACTCTTAATATAAAATGACTGATTTTTGTGAAAAATTAAGTAGAACAAATACGTATAAAGGTCGATTCTCACTATACCTTGTAGCCCAAAATAGGTGTTACAAGAGGACAATGACCAAACATAGCCGCTATTTTTTTTTATTGACAAACAATTTTGAAGAGCAAAAAAAAGGTCCTCACTTTTATTTCTACATTTCTACCTACAAAATGAAAATCGAAATCAACTAAACAATTTATGAAGTACAAAACCTGCCGCCCCTAAAAACGCCGCCCTGGCTCCAGCCTACTCAGCCTTCTGGTCAATGCGGCACTGGAACGGACCATGCGACCGTGGCAGAGGGTAGCTGGGCGCCGGTTGAGCTCGCGTGTGTGCGCTTACATTACAGCTAATATACAAGACGAGTTATGAAGGTAAATATGAAAAAAAACATTTATTTTAGGTCAAGTAGCCATGGAAAAATGAAATTAATGGTCTTTTGTTTTTAACTTGTCCTGTATGATACCAATCGGGGTAAAATTTTGTATTATCAGTTTTGGAACATGCAACCAGTTTTTCCAAACTGCCGATTAAAAATGTTGATTTATTAAAACTAGTTATTTAGCATTAATTGAATCAATAATAAGATATGGTATTTATTTCTGGGGACACTCTAGTCAAAATCTGTTAAGCTCAGTTTTTATTTTTAAAAAGAGCTATATGAACTATTTGCAAAATCAAATCTAGCGAATCTTGCAAACCTTTATTTATTAAACATAATATATTGACACTGACATCTATTTTTTTATTGGAAACTGTTTGTTTAATATATAAAAAATATTGGTGTAATTATAATGAAAACTATTTATATAATTTTAGAAATAACTTCTGCATTGATCTACTTATACCACATTCAAATATGATTAAAAAATCTATAATTAATGAATCAAAAAAGATATTTAATCATTTACCAAATTCTATAAAAAAATATTAAAAACATAAAGAAATTAAAAAATATATAAAAAACAATTTTACTTAAAAAAGCGTATTACAATTTAAATTAATTTTTCGAGGATACATTTCCATAAAAGGTATTTTTTTACTATTACATATTTGTGTGTGTATCTGTCTATGTTGTATATGTATATATAATTTATTGTTTTGCTTTGTCTACAAAGATATCTAAATATTTTTCATGACAATGAAGCTTATTATTATTATTATTATTTGTCCTCTTGTAACACCTATCCTGGGACACAAACTTTTAAGGGTCATTCTACAATAAAAAAAAAAAGGCACAAAACTTCATATAAACATACATAGGTCCTAATCGTCTTAGTTCTGGTTAGTTAAAAATAAAAAAATATATATATCGTTATTTCTAATAAATTGTATACCACTTTAAACATAAAAAAAAATTGGTTGTCATCTCTTTTTCATTAGAAGCCATTTTTGACGTATGAGAAAAAAAACAAGGGTAAATATTTTTTTGTAGAAAAAAAGCACGCTTAATACTGTCTCAACTTTAAACGGGAATTCAAAAAAATATTTTTATTTTAAGAAAAGACAGTGGCGTACCATTTGTTTCATAATAAATATTTACTCTTTACTCCTCATGGACGACACTGGTAATATTTTTTCTTGTATGTTAATAAATGTCTTTTATACAGAGGTGACTTCTCCCAAATTTTTAAAAATATCTGAATTGGTATAAAAGTAATTATTAAAAAAAAATAACACCTTGTACTTCAAAAACTAAGACGTTTAGAACAAATGTTTATACAAGGTGATTCAAAAATCGATCACGAAACTTAAGGGGTGATTTTATTTGACAAAATAAGGGTAGAGCTTCATATACATTTTTTTCAAAATGTCATTCGTTTTCGAGTTATTAGCCGTCAAAGTTCAAGTTTTTATTTTTGTTTTTTGAATTGCTTGCTTACAGGAAAACCGATTTGACTAATATTTAAAAGATAGGCTAAGTCGTCTGCGCTTCATCATTTTAGTAACAATTCACATTGATTGTGTGCCTCTATAGGTCACTTTACCTACATTGCCAATTGTTTTCTCGTCATAATTGTTTAGTGTTGACAGCTACAGCAGTTTTTGGCATGTTTTCTGAAAGACTGATAGCAGGCCATTAGAAAAGGTGCTCTTGATTTACCTCGCTAAATCCAACGGTTTAGACGTAAATCACCCTTAAAAATTAAGCTAAATTTACTTTTCTCATTTCGTTACTACCAGCTACCAGGTAAATAGCTATAAAAGTATACTAACGTTGTCAGTTTAACATCAAATAAATTCGCTTTTAAACTATTTAATTTAAAACTAATAATGGCTGATTACCAATGACCTTTTATCCTTTACAGCTGATTACCAATATTCAAATATCGAATATGGTGATATCCATCTTTGTTATCGAAAAGCAAATGGTAATGCAGAGTTGGCAAGAAGATATTATATGGAGAGTTATCTGGAAAAAAATATCCCTCCTGCTCAAACATTTTCCAGTGTGCACAGAAGGCTTGCGGAATGTGGTTCCTTTAAAAGTTATAATGGAAATAGGGGAAGACCTAGAACTGCTAGAAACGTGCAACAAGAAGAAAGAGTGCTTGAAATTATTGAAGATAATCCAGGTACTAGTCCTAGAAAAATTGGGAATGAAGTGCGGCTCTGTCAGGCTAGTTCATGGAGGGTACTAAGAGAAGAACAACTCTACCCGTTTCGTTCACAAAAGGTGCAGGCTCTTTATGACGATGATCGGCCGAGACGGTTGGAAATGTGCAATCAGATCTTAGCTAAGTATGAACACGATAATCGATTAATTGGCCTCATATTATTCACTGACGAAGCTGCTTTCACTCGTGATGGCATAACAAATCTACACAACATCCACATATGCTTTTGAGAACCCAAACAATGTGATAGAAACGAAACATCAGGGATTTTCACTGAATGTGTGGCAGGGATAATAGGAGATTGCCTTATTGGTCCTCATTTCTTTGATGGCCCATTAACTGGTGACGTATAATTAGATTTTATCCAAAATCGTCTCCCATTGTATCTGGAAGATGTGCCATTGGATAGTGAGGGACAACATGTGGATCCTCCAAGACGAGCTTCGCCTTCCACTTTAGTATACGTATACAAACACAGTATTTGAATTTAAATTTATAAATTAAATATTTTAAAAGGCGTATTTTATTTTACACTGACAGCTTTAGTATAATTTGATAGCTATTTACTTGGTAGCTGGTGGTAATGAAATGAGAAAAGTAAATTTACCACTTAATTTTTAAGGGTGATTTACGACTGAACCGTTTGGTTTAGCTATGTAAATAAAAGAGCACCTTTTTTAAAGGCCTGGCATCAGTCTTTCAGAAAACATGCCAAAAACTACTGTAGCTGTCAACAAATTTAAAAACAATTTTCAATGTAGGTAAAGTGCCCTCTAGCGGCACACAATCAATGTGTATTGTTACTAGAATGATGAAACGCAGACGATTTAGTCCAAAGTCAGTCTATATAAGGTCACGACATTCGGCCATATTGCTTTGACGTGTTATGACGTCACATCTCCCATTTTTCGGCCATGTTGTTCAGTGCCGGAGATATACAGTTTATCGTATTAGTAGAACAACCGTTTATACAACAGTTTTTAATTATTATTAAGTTGTAAATTCTTTTACTTTAAATAAAAAACATTTGGAATTACATCTTTCAACAAATATCACTACCAAAACAATGCAAAATGAAATGCGCAAATTCTAGACGCCACTGGATTGATCATAAGCTTTGATTTTACCCAGTCTTGCCAACTTTTCTCCGTGGAGTGCCCTTCCTTGCATCCCCTGACTTCGAACCGCCTAAAAGTTGAGGATATGTCGCAACCTTATAAATATAAACTAACATTGATTTAGTCTAGGTTTTAAATATTAGTCAAATCGGCTTTTTCTGTAAGCGAGTAATTCAAAAACAAAAAATAAAAACTTGAACTTTGACGGCTTGCAACTCAAAACGAATCACATTTTGAAAAAAATTATATGAAGCTCTACCCTTATTTTGTCAAGTAGAATCACCCCCTTAAGTTTCGTGATCGATTTTTAACTCACCCTGTATAAAGTTTTTTAATTTTTTATTGTAAACTCACCGCCTTAAAGTTTGTAACAAAGCTTATAACCACACCTCTGAGAGCTGTGCTTATAACAAAAAGTTGTTTATCTCTTACACTCGTCTAACAGCTTCGGATAATGGAGTCTCTCGATTTTCAGTCATCATATTGACATCAGCTCCCATTGACAAAAGTCTGGTAATTGCTTCCGTATGACCATGCTGAGCGGCCCTAAAAATTGGGGTAAAGCCCATCTTATCTAAGGCATTGACATCCGCACCTCTATCCAAAAAAAGAGTTAATAATTTCAACACTTCCTGGACCAGGTTTCGAACACAGGGCGCGATGAAGTGGGGTTTCATGATTTAGGTCCTTTATGTTAACAACGGCACCTGAAAAGCCAAATAGTAAATAAAAATGTTTTATGTTATTTTTTGACGTGACAACGTTTTATAATTCGATGTACTTCGGCTGCACGCACCAAAAGCATGATGCAGCGTTACCTCTGCGCGTTCCATTTAAGGCTTGACGTGTATGCGAGCAGCGCGGAACAAGCGACAAAGAGGCACAATCTCCGCGTCGTTCGACATCTTATTCTCTCCTACTTGAGTGAGCTTGCAGTGAAAAGTGAATGTGGTGTCAATTGTTTATAGTGGACACTGTGAGCAGAAGCCATGGAAGTACCTATAAAAAAGCGATAAATCCCCCACAGCCCGGGACGATGCAAGAGAGGGAAGCCTTTCTGTAAGTGAAGGATCATTAATGAGACGAATAGCTCTTCTTGAATAGAAATCAAGAATGCTTAGGGTTGTGGGGGACGCCATGCCCCAGGATATGCGAGAACAACAATATTCCAAGGGAGGTCGGATTTGGGACACATATAAAAGTGTGTATAATCAGAAGGGGAAAAATACTTTTGGCTAGAAAAGAGAAATCAAGCTTTTTGAAGTTGCCGTGGCTATAGATCCAATGTGTTTATGCCAGTTAAGTGGTTGCTTTCAAATGCTGTACTACCCGCAAGATTATAAAGGTGTATCGCTTGCTCTGTAAAGCTTGCTGCCACTCCTCTAGAGATTCAAAAACGCTGCCCAATGACTTTAGTTTTTGACACTGTCATCTTGAAAGCAGTGACTGCCGGTGCGAGAAAGAAAATTATTGATGCAGCAGGGTTGATCAAAGTTATCAATTTTGAATTATGTTACACTGGTATTATAACGCACATATTTCCTAAGAATTTATTATAACGTGTAGTTGACAGACCTTAGTTGTGACGTACTGACAAAAAAGTGTGATGACTCTGTGAGGTGGGAAGACGAAGGCAATATATTTTTTTTGAAAAAAAATAAAGTTAGTAAAAAAATTAAAATTTTATTTTTTTGTTCCTCATCTTCATCCGACTTGTATAAATTATGAGATGCCTTTGCTTTTCTTGTCCAAATTGTTACCTACTTCAGGAAATGCTCCGAACGTATATCGTTTTCATTTAGTAAGGGAAATCCCAGAACAGCGGAGCCATCTATTGACTTGTTAGTTACCTAATATTGCTGTCAGTGAACATGATACAACAAATACAAAAGGTAGGATCTCTGCACACTGACGTTTATCACGTGGCCACCGCCTCTGACGTAGTAATGTCACTAAATTTGTAAACAGAGTTGAAACCCTGCGTTTGTTTTCGCGTTTTTAACAGTTTGTTTACAGTTTTTACTTTGCTTTTTCGCAGTTTTGTGACTTTAAAACCAGTTAAGTATAAGATAAAAGTGATTTAAACAGTGGTTTATTACGTAAATTCAGGGCTTCGTCGGCGGAAAATCTGGATAATCGAGCTCGTAGCTCCCAGAAATTTAAAAGAAAACAAAAATAATTCTACAATCGATGCAATGCATAAATTGTCGGCTGTCAAACCAAGACCTGCTACTGGTGTTACGTATAACCTTCACTTTCACTACTGACAGTTCCCATGACACGCCCATCTATTTCCCGCCATTTGAGAAATACCTCGTGTTCACCACCAAATAGGATACCATCAGCTTATAGGAATCTTCGCTCACAGCGGTTAGATCCAGAAGAAAGATGCCGTCAATTTAGCGTGAATCTTTCCTTGATCCCCGAAGGTAAAAAACATTCGTACGGCACCTCTAACTCCGGGAAGAACTTTGTAGTCCTCACGCACGTCCGCACTGTCCGGAAGTCAAACAAAGAGTAGGCAATAATTTCACGAAGCAGAATAAGTTGGCAAAAGCCGGCTGTCCATGAGAGAGGTTTCCGCTCGCGGATGATAAATTCAGCGTTTGATTGGTTAGTGCAAATTTAAAATGCTTTTCCCGCCAATCACAACGCTGAATTATCATCCGCTAGCGGAAAACCGCTCTCATGGACAGTAGGCTTTAGTCCGTGATTGGAATGTCTTAAATATCAATTGAATAAATGGTGTATAAGAAAGAAATGTTTTTTAGGACGTTTTCGCGTTTCTTTGCTGCTTGCTCAATTAGCAGGTTAGGGCGAGAACAATATAGATTGGGCGCTTGTCTAACTGCGCCCACCCCTAACGCCGCCACTGTGCAAGAATCGTATTTAATATAATATCATACCTCTATCCAACAGCTATTCTCCTGACAACTTCTTCGTAGGATATGTAAGCTGCCCTATATAGTGCTCCTTTTCTGCCTTGGCATCAATTTCCTCAGCCCTTCTAAGAAGAATTGCGCATATATCTCTAGCAATGGCGATTAATAACTGCATGAAAGAGTGGAGTAGTGCCATCACTAGTTTTGTTATTCACGTCAGCACCGTTCTCTAAAAAGAACTTCCACAACATGTGCCAAGCCTCTATTGATAGCTTCTATAAGCGGAGGAATGCCATAAGCTCGTTTTTTATTAATATCAGCTCTCTTTTAAAAAAAATAAACAATAGCGCTGTGATTTTTTGGTTTTACAACGGCTTTATGAAGAAAGAGTTTCTCCGTCTCTAGTTCCCCTTTAAGAGCCTTTTTAATATCCATATTGTCGACAGTCCACATGTCGTCATACCGGATGCAATCGCAAACTACCTTTTCATTATATTTCATTTTTAGAAAAGCGCCATGGAATCCATCCAAACATTGTGTTTTCAGTCTATAAAAAAAAAAATGTAAATATTTACAAATCGGACGCATCGCCGACTTTATTGAAATTTGGTATAAATAGAAATATAGGGTTTTTGAGGTGGAAATCAAATATTGAGGACCAATTTAGCTTTCAAAGGTGAGCCAAGTTTAATACTTAAATAATGCTTCGTTGTGGGCTTCGCCGCAAAAATAATGGAGATTAAAGAGTTAGATTTGACTTAGCCAGTTTTCATTACATCAGTCATTTTATAAAGTTATTCAACTTATTTAAATATTTTTAAAATTCTGATAAAATCATTTGCCGGCAATATACATTTTTCATATTGGCATTGATGGTAAAGCATTGGCAATTGGTGGCAATATTATGCCAACATCTAATACGCATTAAAAAGTTAACCCTAAATAAACACTCAATTGCCAATAAATTTTACATGCAGGCGAATTGCCGGCAAGCATACAAAATGGCGGCATACCAATCCTGATTAAATAAAGCATGCCTTTTTGTTGCAGGCAAATAAATATTGGATTTTTGAAGGCAAACCTTCAACGACATATTCATACTTTTCAAACCATATTATTAACATTGGTATTTAACTAACATTCGAGCAATTTTTTTGATCTGTTTTATTTATAATGGCGGCTAAACAACATTATTTTATGTTTTTTTACATAATTTAAAGGAAATGGCCTTTTCCTAACATTTTATTGATACAAATCATGCAAATAAAAATTAAGTCAAACAAAATGTTTATTATGTATTTTTGAGAGAATAAAAATAAAATGATGGTAAAATTAGCTAGGTTAATTTCGATGATTTCGACCGAAGGTGATAAATTCAAATTTCCCGCTTAGCCGAAATACAAGATTTGACAATTTGACAGATGAGGCAACCTTGCTTTTGTTTGGCCGCTTTGTGCAATTGTTTTCTACGTGGTTTTCTAGCTTTTTAGTTTCTTTTTTAAAGAAAAGAGTTTTTAGTAGACATAATTAAGTGTATTCATTACCCAATTAGTGTGTGTTGTGTAATTAATTGGTGATGGCTAGTCAAGAAGGCGGGTTATTCAAGTAGACTGTTAGAGCTGTAAACATTTTGTTTAAAACCTTTAAATTTGTAGTTACCTAAAAAAATTATATGAAATCAGGAGTTGCCTTATTAAAAGTTTTAAAGACGTGTTAATAAAAAAATTATATATATTTAATAGTTTTTTTTGACATTTAACCTCCTTTAAAATATTTTCCTATGTTTTGATCTGAAAATTGAGTGTAAGTGTCCCTTAAATACTTACTATTTTAAAGTGTTTTCTTTGATTTACTATCTTTTTTAAATTTTATTACATACTTTATTTATTTTTTTTTGGTTTATTGTTACGGTATAAAAATTTATATTATGTAATTTTTTTATTGATAAAGTTTTCCTGCCTTTTTTCTCATTTTTTTCGATTACAAAATTCTAAATATGTTATTTAACTTTTGGGACATTCAACTTATAAAACTTGCAATACTTATTTAATGATAAATGCCATTATCCTAAACGCATTTTTTTGCCAATAACTTATTAATGATGGATGCCATCATCCTAAACGCATTTTTTCATCATAAATTATTAATGATGGATGCCATCACATTATCTGCAACACGTGGCCTAATAACGGCCAATTGCCCACTTTCGCGTCTTTTGATACCCTTTTGCCAATGCCTTGCCATTAAAGAGTGTTGGCAATGCCAGTAAATTAAATGTACAACGCCGGCAAATAAAAACACGCTTTATATGCAACTGAACTAAAAATTAGAAAATAATTTTCATTAAAAAATATTGTCATTTCATAGTAAAAAGCGTGGGGTGCATTTTACTATTTTTTTCATAACTTTTCCATCATAGATATTTGCAAATATAATAATTATAACATTTAATATATTTATCACCCCACGCTTTTTACTATGAAATGACAATATTTTTTTTAATGAAAAATTATTTTCTAATTTTTAGTTCGGTTGCATATAAAAGCGTGTTTTTTAGTTTTTTAAACTATTAATTATTTTTCATTTTTTAGTTTCTGCTACTCTTGGACAAAATGGCGAAAAATTTTTTTAATGAACAAGAGTGGCAAATTTTAAAATTTTTCCAACAGATTGCAACTCACTAAAAATTTCTTCTTCATTAAGTAGCAAAGTTTGAAATTCTTGCCAACAGATGGCAATCCAGGTAATGTTTGGACCGTTGCCAATATATTGCAACCCACTAAAAATTTCTTCTTCATTTAATAGCAAGTTTGAAATGTTGCCAACAGATGGCAACCTAGGTGTTGTTTTTATAATATATATGGAATTTTTTTCCTGGCGATCCAAAAAAAGATAACGGGATACTGTTTGCAGATTATTGCATTGTCATGTTTCCTTAATACGTGTGCAAAGTTTCAAAGAAATCGAATAGCTGGAAGTTGGTTAAAATTAGGCTCAAAGATTCCGTTACATAGCCAGATAGTTAGCAACCCAAGTTAATAAAAGCGTGTTAACGGCATTTATTAACTGTTATTGTTCATAAAAATTGAACACCAATGGTGCAACTAACCAAATTGTGTAAAAACTAAAAATGTCTTCTTCATTTAATAGCAAAGTTTGAAATGTTGCCAACAGATGGCAGCCTAGGTGTTGTTTTTATAATATAATGGAATTTTTTTTTCCTGGCGATCCAAAAAGATAACGGGATACTGTTTGCAGATTATTGCATTGTCATGTTTCCTTAATACGTGCAAAGTTTCAAAGAAATCGAATAGCTGGAAGTTGGTTAAAATTAGGCTCAAAAGATTCCGTTACATAGCCAGCGATTGATAGATAGTTAGGAAACCTGCGGCAACTCCGATTTTAACGAAATTTGGTATACGGGGGTTTTCGGGGCGCTGATCACGAATCTACGAATTTTTGGCGGAAACGTTTCGTTCTCCGAGATATTCATCATCCAAAGTTCAATATTTGAACTAAACGCATTTTCACTATATTCCCCTTCTTTTCACACAATTCTTGATTTAAGCTAAAGTGTCATCACAAATATTTGATTTTCACCTTTTAAAACCCGTTTTTCTACGTTTTTACATTAAATTGCGTGGCTTTCTTTGTGAAATGCGGCAGCCATACACATACACTGTAGGGCTATCGGCACACTGGGATTGAGGAAGCTGATTCAAAGTATAGCTATGCAATTTAATGCAAAAAAATATTGTAAAATACGTGGTTTTAAAAGGTGAAAATCAAATATTGTGTGCCACTTTAGCTTTAAATCAAGAATTGTGTGCAAAAAGAAGGGGGAATATTGTAAAATTGGATTAGTTTAAATTTTAAGTCTGATGATGAATATCTCAAGAACGAAACGTTTCCGCCAAAAAATCTTTATATTTGTGATCAGCGCCCAAAAAACCCCCATACCAAATTTCGTCAAAATCGGAGTTGCCGCAGGTTTCTATAGAAACCTGCGGCAACCTGATTTTGACGAAATTTGCATACGAGGGGTTTTTTTGAGTGGCGCTGATCACGAATCTGAAAGCAAAAAAAAAAATGTGTCGGGAAACGTTTCGATTCTTGAGAGATATTCATCATCACCAGACTTGAAATTCTAAACTAATCCTATTTTTGCTAATATTTCCTTCTTTTGCACACAATTCTTGATTTAAAGCTAAAGTGGCACACATAGATATCAGAGCCTTTCACTTTCTAAAACCCCGTTTTATTTACGTGTTTTGCATTACCTTTGCATTAAATTGCATAGCTATACTTTGAATCATTTCAGTCCCAGTGTGCCATGAAGCCCTATGTGCATGTATGGCTGCCGCATTATCAAAGAAAAGCCACGCAATTTAATGCAAGAATAATGTAAAAACGTAGAAAACGGGGTTTTAAAAAGTGAAAATCAAATATTTTGTGACACTTTAGCTTTAAATATTAACCTTGCAAAAAAAATGCGTTCTTTCTAAATTTTCAATCTCCCAATCGTCACCTGATTTTCATTTATAATTTGTTCCTGGCTCTTTACTCTATAACAAACAATTTATGAGCAGGAAACAAATTTTTGGATTCGACTTTCATTTGGAAAATATCAGGTGTAAAGTTAGCATAGTCAGTATATAACTTTGTCAAAATTACGAAAATTCTTTATTTCTAAATTTCCAATCTCCAATCGTCCCTGTGACTTTTGATTTATAATTTGTTTCTGACTCTTTACACTATAACAAACAATTTTTATGAGCAGAAACAAATTTTTAGATTGACTATAATTTGGAAAAATCGGTTGTAAAGTTAGCATAGTCAGTATTAACTTTGTCAAAATTACAAAAAATTCGTTTATTTCTAAATTTCCAATCTCCAATCGTCCCTGATTTTCATTTTATAATTTGTTCTCTGGCTCTTTACACTATAACAAACAATTTTATGAGCATGAAACAAAATTTTTGGATTGACTTTAATTTGGAAAAATCGGGTGTAAAGTTAGCATAGTCAGTATTAACTTTGTCAAAATTAAAAAAATTCGTCATTTCTAAATTTCCAATCTCCAATCGTCCCTGATTTTCATTTTATAATTTGTTCCTGGCTCTTTACACTATAACAAACAATTTTATGAGCAGAAACAAATTTTTGGATTGACTTTCAATTTGGAAAAATCGGGTGTAAAGTTAGCATAGTCAGTATTAACTTTGTCAAAATTACAAAAATTCGTTTATTTCTAAATTTCCAGATCTCCAATCGTCCCTGACTTTTCGATTTATAATTTGTTTCTGGCTCTTTACACTATAACAAACAATTTTATGAGCAGAAACAAATTTTTAAATTGACTTTAATTTGGAAAAATCGGTGTAAAGTTAGCATAGTCAGTATTAACTTTGTCAAAATTACAAAAATCGTTATTTCTAAATTTCCAATCTCCAATCGTCCCTGATTTTCATTTATAATTTGTTCCTGGCTCTTTACACTATAACAAACAATTTTATGAGCAGAAACAAATTTTTGGATTGACTTTAATTTGGAAAAATCGGGTGTAAAGTTAGCATAGTCAGTATTAACTTTGTCAAAATTACAAAAATTCGTTATTTCTAAATTTCCAATCTCCAATCGTCCCTGACTTTTGATTTATAATTTGTTTCTGGCTCTTTACACTATAACAAACAATTTTATGAGCAGAAACAAATTTTTGGATTGACTTTAATTTGGAAAAATCGGGTGTGAAAGTTAGCATAGTCAGTATTAACTTTGTCAAAATTACAAAAATCGTTATTTCTAAATTTCCAATCTCCAATCGTCCCTGATTTTCATTTTATAATTTGTTCCTGGCTCTTTACACTATAACAAACAATTTTATGAGCAGAAACAAATTTTAGAAATGATTTTAATTTGAAAAATCGGGTGTAAAGTTAGCATAGTCAGTATTAACTTTGTCAAAATTTAAAAAAATCGTTATTTCTGAATTTCTAATCTCCAATTGTCCCTGATTTGTTCGTTTTTAATTTGTTCCTGGCTCTTTACACTATAACAAACAATCTTATAAGCAGAAACAAATTTTTAGAATGACTTTAAATTGGAAAAATCGGGTGTAAAGGTTAGCATAGTCAGTATTAACTTTGTCAAAATTAAAAAAATCTTTATTACTAAATTTCCAATCTCCAATCGTCCCTGACTTTTGATTTATAATTTGTTTCTGGCTCTTTACAATATAA
>JACEGR010004782.1:0-82396 GCA_014170235.1 Listronotus bonariensis | reverse complement strand
TTTATAGTCAAGTAAAAATTTTTGATTGAAAAAATCTCAAAAACTAAAACTTTTGGAAATAGGCAAATTATTATAAACTTTGCCTTATTTTAAATGCTAAATAAACTAAAAATATAAAGTTTGGAGGTTTGCACTAAAAAAAAGCCAGTTTTCCCAATATATTATTTAAACCTCCGGTATTAATATTTTTATGAAAAGTTAGTTAAATTGGGTCCTGGTAAACAAACATTTTATACCTAAATGAATACCAAGTAATTTTTTTAATAGGAAAACCTATTTAATATCTTTAAGGTACCTGAGGCATTTTGAGTCCACATTTAAAAACTTGCGGCAAAATATATGGGTTCAGGTTTAAACATTGCCCATACATGCGTAAGACCAATAAATATTACGGGTAGTAAGCGAAGGCTGCTACGCGCAGCTTTTTTTTAATAGCGGACAATTTGTGACAGGGCGCGGAATCATTATAAGAATCTACAATTATTGTCCAAACTATAAGCATTCGGATTTTATTAAGTTTTAGATAAAATATTATTTTTAAATTTTTAGTTATCGTTATTTTTTGTAAATTTAGTTAAAGCTTTACGTTTCTTTTTGAAAGGAAAAAGGTACTTTTTTGTAAATTGGTGGCTTTTATAAAATTGTACCCAGCGGCTAATAAGGCTACTGGAGTAGGTCATAGCTAAGTGGCGTAACAAAGTGGTAGAGCAAAGGAATATAAGTCTCACTTTTAAAAGCTATTTATTTCCGCTTGAAACTATGCTTTAATAAAAAATGAGCCCAGGAGAAAGGCAACTAATTAAAACTAAGAATACCAAAGTTTTATTAGGATAGGAAATTTATTAATTATTTTTTTAAAGGAAAAAAAATTGGGGCCTTATTTTACTATGGTAGTTCATTATGGCCCGAAAAATAAGTTTTTAATAGTTTTTATAGTTGGTTTCACATTTATTATTGTAATTTTATTTTTAAAATAAGCAATCTAATCTGAACCAAATTTTGCTTAACTTTCTTAAATCATTAAAGTTTTTTTTTACATTTAACATTAGGTGGACCTTATATATGCCGCAAGTACCTTATATCTGCCAAAACCATTTTTTAACAAATTTAAATATGTCAAAAACTTGGATATAGGAAATGATACACAAAATATGCTTAGAATCTCGTGCAGAATTCGAAATCGTATTAATATATAGGGTCTTGCATTTAAAATAAGTTGATATGGACTTCCTGTATAACCTGTAGTCCAGAAACGTTAGTTATTTGCCATATAAAGATCAATATTATTTAAACCTAGCGCCAAAATTAAACAATAAATTATATTTAGTGGTTTCCATTATCTTCGAATAAGACACTTTCAGTAAAATAACCCTGTATACATTTATAATGGGATATCCAGAATGTATAGGGGAGAGTGGTCTAAAACGACATACATTTTTTTATTCATATATTTTTTATCATCATCACTCTTTTAGATGCAGTACCATTAATTACCAGGATAGTACAATGGATATGGTAAACTCTGAAATGAACTTTATTCCAAAACTAAGAAATATTAAAAAATACCAAAATAGTGCATTTTTATTTTGTTAACCTCTGTTAAGTAAAAAGACATAGGGTATGTCATCTTAAAAGTCAGGTGAACACCAATCACAAATATACGTTTTTTGAGTAGGTGATAATCCAGCACACATGGCATGGTTCCACTTGGAGCAAACCATATATTTAAACCACAATTCTTTTTATTTTGAGATACTATACAAATTATTGCAGTATACACATGCAACGTCCCCATCTTCAACTTCTTGGTGTGCTTCTGGTTCGAGGCCATGGTCACTTTAAGAATAATCTGTAGCATTTTGGGTAGGCTGACAACAATAAAAACGGCCAAAAACATTGCGTTTAGATTTCTTTGGAGATTTGATTTTGTTTTTCTTTCTTTTTTCAAAATTCCTTTTTTCTTCTTTTCAACTTAATAAGATTCGGGCAACAAGTTAGCAGTGAATAGTGGGTGATAGTGCGTTTGGTTCTTTGACTTAAAGCTTTTGGCAATGGCAACATTTCTTGGAATGTAACTTATTTTTTTTTGTTTCTTCACTTTTGTTACCATTAGATTTATCTAAATTAACCTCAGATACTAAAGCAGTGTTATCTCTATTTTCCGTTTTATCTTTAATCTGTAGAATTTTGTCTGTGTTATCAGTAAAATACGAAATAAATATTGTAATTTTACTAGGTAGTAAGAAAAGAGCGGGTTGATAAAATATCGTTTTATACACCCTAGTAGTAACCAGAACTTTTCTGTTTTTTTTTCATCAAATTTTAATTATCTTTAATTTAAACTGAGCAGTACTAACCATAAAACTATAGTCTATTCAAAATAAACGTTATTTAGAAAAAAACTATAACCTAACATCTTGAAACAGATGCGTAAACTTGTGCACTAATAATATTTATAAGGATTACGTTCCACAGCAAGCTGACAAATGGCATTAAAATCTTTGAGAGGCGCCTGTAAAATAAGGAGGTTTATAGAAACATACCTTGCAAAGTATTTTTCTTACAATATTATAGATGTTGGCTTTAGTTACGATAAAATGTATGGTGTGTCGTTTTAGCAGCTATGTCATTTTAGACCACTCTCCCCTACTCATGATTAATTTGGCAATGGTTATAAATATAAACTTTTCCATTATCACTCTGGGTCAAGTTCAAATTAAAGGTTATATCTTATTTCATAATATCTAATTTCACAAATGTATCTGTAACTTAATCATTTAATTCTGCTGGTAATCAGGTTTTACAGTAAAATGTAAAAAAATACTACAAGTTCAGAATACCTTTATTTGTATGAACTCCAAATAACAAAAGATGACGATTACGTCACCATTTTAGTCTTTAGTAAAGACAAACGATTTTAATTTGTAAAAGAAATAAAATGTATTAGGCAAAGACGATCTGAATTTCCTCGTTAAAACAAGCAGTAGGGCTTATTTGTATGTATTTAATAAAAATAGACGATTTTTAAACCGTTTTACTAAGATTGACCTGTTAATTTGTTATTTATTTGGGTCAAATTTAGTAACTGGAATTTGACACCCTTCTTGACGATCGATCACTTTGAAATTTAGCGCAGACTCTTAGTATTAATGACAATACAGTAAAATGCATTTTTATGATTGTAAATTCAAGATGGCCGCCGATACATAATGGCGGATTATATATTACTTCACTACAACCTCAATATGGGTATCAAATAACACAAGTGGCAAACCCAGTATTCAAATAAAGAAATGTAGCAGTATTCGAATATCGGGATTTAAAGTATTTAAATACCAAAAATAACAGTATTCGAATACCAAAAAGGTGAATATCAGTATTCCGTGACCGAGAATCTAAAAAATATTAAAAAAGGACCTTTTTGTTTGCTCTTCAAAATTTTAAGGACCGAAAAGAAGAATATATTTTTTTAAGGGGAAAGACCTTTTTTACTCTTAAGTATTTATAAGTACCCGATCATGGTATTCATATGTGCTAAGTATTCGAATACTTTTTTTTTGTAGGTACTCGAATATTAAGTATTGGAATACATTTTTTAGGTAGGAAGATTCATATCTTAAAAAAAATATCTCGTTTTTACAAAAAATGCTTATAGATATTTAGATTTGTTTAAAAATTATAATATTATTACTGCATTTCCAAAAACCATAAGGTTTTGAATATTCTTGAAAAAGAAATATTACACTAAAGAAGGGTTTACGTTATTTATTATTTGACTGCATAGATAAAATTATACGGGTAGGAAAAAAATACAATTAAGCAAGTACAAAAATTGTTATTCCTCATATTCATATTATATCACTTTTAATACTACTATAAAACCTAATACAAAAGGTTTTTCTGTTTTTTGTACTCTATTAATTTTTATATAAAGTGGCTGTCATTTTCTCAACACATTCTTTTTTGTTATTAGGTGCGTTGCATTGCAATACAATACGCCCCGAAATAAATGGGAATGTAAGGCACAATTTTTCAAACCACAATTGTTTTTTGTCAAAATAAAGAGCACAAAAAGTGACACTGCATTACGGAATACATTTTTCTTGGGGGACTTGTCCAAATTCTACCTTCAAAAAAATATCCAAAGTTATTGGCCATTTAAAATGCATTGGTGTTTTTCGGCAAATATAATCTATAAACTATGACTTAAGCCCCTCCAAAAACCAGTGGCTAGTTGCGCCACTGCTCACCACGGTAAGACTAGATGAGATTCAACCAAAGTCGGTCTATATAGGGTCGCCACATTTGGCCATATTGCTTTGACGTGTTATGATGACGTTTATTTTGTTTATTTGCACATTTTTAAAGAACATTTTTTTTCTTTAAAATAATAACACTTTATAAGTATTTTTTGGCATTAGCTTTAGTAACAATTGCCATTCAATTTCCTAAAAGGACCTATATTGGAAAAGGTAATGCAAGTTAATTTTTAAGTTTTATAATCTTATGTACCTAAACAAATATGGATATTTACCTTGTGTGCATCGGAATATTAAAATATGTGTTAATTATATTAAGCTGTTACCTTTCCACCAGAAATAGGTTTATATGCTAAAAAACATTTTTTTTTATTTTATTATCAACATACAAAACATACAAAAACTTTATTTATAGTCTTCGAATTGTCACGAACACAATTATAAAACTAAATTATACTTACATACTTCCCTAAAAAAATATGTTCTTTAATAAGTAAAAATGTATTTGCATATAGGAGTTTAAACAAAGCCAAAGAAAATATTAGTTTTGAAAAAATAATATAAATTGTAATACAAACAAACATTCCATAATATTTTGCAGATTGTAAGATAACCTGATTTTTATAATACATGAGCTGCAATTAAAGAGTTAAACTTTTTTAAATATTGTTTTTTAGGATAACTAGAGTATTGAGTACACCGGTGCAAGTAATAACTGGCGCCACTAATTTCATTAAACGCTCTATTTCCCTTAATTTTTATTTAATATTTATTTACCTTTAAACCAACCATACTATCCTAAAAATAAAAGACATAAATAAAACTATCATTGTTTTATATTAGTACTACTTTAAAATACTTATGTAAATAAAATTAAGATAGCACAAAATAAACGTTTATCAAATATTGTGCTTTTCGAAAAAGTGCTGAGTAAGATGTAAAAAATTACAAGTCAACTTGGCTTATGGTAATCGCAGTAATATGCAGTCAAACCCAAATTTTATTTTACCATTACTCTACCGACAAACTTTAGGGTATGAACTTTATTAAAAAAGAAGAAAACACTTCATATGGATAATATATTCTTAACGCCATACTTTTCAAATTATAGGGTGTCAAAATTTAAAAAAAAATAATAATAATAATAAAAATAGGTAAATATATACCAAATGTTTCTTAGAGGTGCCCCCCTATATATATTTAATTTTTTGAGATAAAAAAATTAAATTTGTGATATTTGGCATAATTATGCATTGGTTGATTTATCCAGTCACTTTCTATCAATTCCAGTTTAAGCAGAAATGACTGGTACATTCCACTGGAATATTTTATTATATTTCAAAAAATAACAACATTTTGCACACAACAACACCGGACATGTCATTTTTATTTTTTGACACTTCTGCTTTTACAAATTTAATTTTTAAAGTTTTAATCGAGAAAGCCACGATTAGGCTAAAACGATTAATTTTAAGTAAAGTAGCCATAAAAAAAATAGATTTGATCGTCTTTTGTTTTTTACGACCTCTTTAGACAGACTTAAAGTTTGAAAAATCCATTTAAAGTCATACCTCCCGATTTTAAAATCAAACGAAAGTGGCTCGTTAGCATATCCTAGAAGAGCATTTTATTTTAAATAATTTGGAACCAGATACATAATATTGTGGAAAAGGTTTTTCCCAAAAAACAAATAATAAAAAACTAACTTCCCAGCAAACAGCTATTGGTAGTGCTGTAGTGTCGTGAATGGTTTGCGAACAAAAAACACAAGGCGATTTTAAAAACAAATACAGTAGTATGCCCTTTTAGGATATTTTAAGATCATCCTTGTTCAATTTGAAAAATGGCACTGGCTAAACGACCGCGGGCGAATTTGCTCAATTATACGAAGAAAACCGCCGTCCGGTGGTTTTTTATATCTACGTATATAAAAACCACCGAAAATGTTAATACATTTTTTATCACTGGCGGTTTTTACCTATTTTATCGATGGAGGCCGCCGAGGGGCATTTTTGCTTATAAAAACTATTAAAAAACGCCAAAAAATACTTAAAGTTAATCTAACCTTTTTAATTATTTATTTTGGGTGCCGTAAGCGTTTAGTTTTTTGTGGTTTTATTGTTTAATATTGTAGTTTAGTTAATAGAACCCTATTGAAAAATAAATTGGAGTAGTATAGCGGGATGGGGACAGGCAAATAAAACCACTATTGTATTTATCGTATCGTTTCGTGGGTTTGCCACTTTATCAAGGGCCTATAAAAGACACATTACAAAACTATTTCGTCACATGGACCCAATAATTTACAACACTAAACAAAACTTATTGTCATGCAGGAAAGGAAAAGAAATGACTAATTAGGAAGTCATCGCATCGTCAGCAATAAAGTCAGCAATTAGATATAACTTTTTAAGTTATTTATCTATTTGGAATGGAACTGGGGACCTGTTGCTTACGGGTCAACACTCGTGACCCTGGAGCTATACATAAATACATTTTTTAATCTTTGACCATATGCTTAAAGAAAGATGACGTGTTAATGAATTATTTATCTTGTAACTTTTTTCCCTTTTCCTAAAAAATTTAATGTTTGTTCCACCCTCAATACATGCATACTTTAATTTTTTAAAATTGAGCAAATCCTCCGTCGGTCGATTAGCCAGTGCCTTAAAAAAGTGTTATGAACGTAAATAGAATTTTTCAAACTTTTACTACGTCAAGAAAAGTCGTTAAAAAGAAAGAACAAATAAATTTATTTTTTCATTGGCTAATTGTTTCAAAATTACCCGATTTAGCGTAAGCATGTCATTCTATATAAAATTTTTAAAAATTAAATTTTTAAAAGCAGAAGTGTCAAAAAATGACAAATGGTGTGCCATTGTATTTAGACTGTCGTATTCTTTCAAAACATGATAAAATTTATTTTATTATGTGGGTCAAATGTTTCCGTTTATACCCAACCTATACCTATTAGGGGTAGCATTGCCGTTTTGAGGGAAGAGTTTACGTAAGGGAAAAAGGTACTAGTACTGTTTTTTTCAGTAAATGGTCGCCGATTAAATGTAAGGAAAAACGGAAAAGATTAAGATAAATACTACTCACTAAAAATTTAAAAACAATAAATAAATTAAAAAAAAAATGAAGTCGGGTAAAAATGTATGGTATTAAAGTATAAAAATCTTTTGTATATTTAGTTATTACCATTTAGTCGTTTAGCGGAATGTTATTACACGGCTTAATTTTTCAATTTTTTAAAATTCATTATTTTTAAATTTTTATAGTATAAATTAGTGAGTATTTTTTTAATGTTTTTAATTTTTTTCCAATTTATTTATAGATATTACCTTTTATACAAACTTAGTTTTTTTGACAAATTTGGAAGAAAATTTGAAGACGTCTAAAAATAAAAAATTATAAATAAAAGTGATATTTTTTTATTTTATCTATGAACTTTATATTAAACTATTAGCAAGAATATTATTATAAAAAAACTATAATTATCTTAAAATTAAAAAAATAATAATAATAGGCACTGGACATCCTGTATACAGGAGAGATTTATTTATATTATATATTATTTAGCATTGCCCTTTTGTGGGAAGAGTTTACGTAAGAGAAAAAGGTACTAGTACTGTTTTTTCAGTAAATGGTCGCCGATTAAATGTAAGGAAAAACGGAAAAGATTAAGATAAATACTACTCACTAAAAATTTAAAAACAATAAATAAATAAAAAAAAAGAAGAATGAAGTCGAGTTAAAGTGTATGGTATTAAAGTATTAAAATCTTTTGTATATTAAGTTATTAACATTTAGTCGTTTAGCGGAATGTTATTATACCGCTTAATTTTTCAATTTTTTTTTAAATTCATTATTTTTAAATTTTTATAGTATAAATTTGTGAGTATTTTTTAATGTTTTTAATTTTTTTCCAATTTATTTATAGATATTACCTTTTATACAAACTTAGTTTTTTGACAAATTTTGGAGAAAATTTCCAAACGTCTAAAAATAAAAAAATATAAATAAAAGTGTTTTTTTTTTTAATTTTATCGATGTACTCTATATTAAACTATTAGCAAGAATATTATTTAAAAAACTATTATTATCTTAAAATTAAAAAAGAAAAAAATAATAGTTACTGGACATCCTGTATACAGGAGAGATATAATATTGACTTGACATATAAACTTGACTTTGGACGGTTTGAGGTCGTGTGCGCGGAGAAGATAACATACTATTAAATAATAAAAAGAAAATTGGCAAGTCACTATATTTTGTGAACTGATGATTAATCCAGTGGCGCACTATAGAATGTTTGAGAAAATTTCAGACAGAATTAGATATCCTAGAAGTATGACTCGTAGATATTTGACTTTTGCACGAAAATTTAGTTAATCTAATTATATATTCAATAAAAATAGTAAAAAAATTGAATAATAGGTACATTAAAAGTGGTTAATTTCACACGAGTATAAGAAAGTCATTTTTACAGACAATATTTTTCCTACGACCACAAATTAAAAGTTTTCAAATTTGTACTTTTGTTCCGTTGAGGCTGCAAGCCGAAATCTCAAAATGGCGTCCTGTTTTAAATCCTTGTTGGCTAACGGTCGTATTCACCAAACCCTCACTAACCTTATCAGACTGATAGCAGCTAATTCCAATGCCAAAAAGCATTGGCATTAGCTGTTTAGTTAGTGAGAGCTAGGTGAATACGACCGTTAGTGTGTCTTACAACGTTAGGTTTATGAGAAAAACATAGATAGCCTTAATATATTTTTCGATATCGAAGTATTCCAAATTACCTGCAGTATCCCAAATATGCTGCAATTTCTCTATCACTCTAGTGGTGGAATTATCAACTGTTTTTAATTTTCTTTGTAAAGACAAACAATTTTTTTATTTTTTTGTGGTGAATAACTTTTGGTCGTAGAAAAGATAGTGTTCATTATTTGTAAGAAAATGACCTGTTTATTACATTCGTGCGTTGCGTTTGTCGCACTCGGCTGCCGCCTTGTGCAACTATAGGTTTGTTCCAGCAGAATGTTGGAAACATGTTCGCAACAATGGTTAAAACGCAAGAACTGTTAGAGCAGAAATGTTGGTAACAGTTTTCTGCTGGAACGAAAAATAAACAAAACGTGCCTACTGCTTACACATTAATACAAGAAAAGTTATAAAAAGAAAATTTCAGTAATGTTTGAAGAAAGTTTTCAAACTTTCCAAACAGTGTCCAACATGTTTTCAACATTTTAAAACTACAGCTGGAACAACAAACAATTGTATACTGTTAGAAACATGGCACTGCTGGAACGACAAATTTTACGTGCGCAGAGTCCAAACGGTTGCAAACATTTCTGACAGCCTGCTGGAAAAAACCCCATATTCTTACTGGTGTAAGATTAGTTTCCACTTATAATGTTAGATACTATTGCATAACAGAAGCAGAGCAGCACAAGACCTAGCGGTTGCAACAGCAAACAAAATAAAGGCAAGCATCGTTGTTATAAGCGAACCCAACAAAAAATCTATTACCAACAGAAAAGATTGGATACAGGATGATAGGCAGGACACGGCAATCAAGGTTTTAAGCCCCAATATCGCAATTAAACGACAGGGACAGGGACCAGGATATTCGTACATTAAAATAAATGAATTTACGCTATATAGTTGCTACATGTCACCAAATGACGAAATTCAGGATCTTGAAGATACGCTAGCAAACATTGGAGGGCGAATTCGGGTTAGAAACGAAGAAGCTGTGATTGCGGGTGACTTTAATGCGAAGTCTCCCCTATGGGGAATGAACATAACCGACAGGAGAGGCGAAATTGTAGGTGAATGGCTTGCAGCAAACGATCTAATAGTCATCAACCAAGGAGAAAAACCCACATTCCAGAGAAAAGACTACTGCTCAATACTGGACCTTACCATTGCAACGGAAGGAATTAGACCCAAAATTGAAAAATGGGACGTAAGTGACGGAGAGTCACTAAGCGACCACAACCATATCATATTTGAGATCTCAGGTAGAACTAACACGACAGGAAAACATAAAAGTTGTGGATGGCAAGTGCGAAAACTCGACGAAACCAAGCTTTGCCGGGCTTTGGACGAGATGAATACCAACGAAGCATCACCAACCAAACTTTCGCAAAATTTAAAAACGGTATGTGACAAATCGATGCCAAAGAAAAAAGCAATAACTTCAAGGAAACCAGTCTATTGGTGGAGTGAGCAAATCGCCGAACTCAGAAAGGAATGCGTACGAAATAGAAGAACGTATATCAGAAATGCAGGGAGGAATCTGCCCGAATTGAAAGAGCAACAATGGAGCCTGTACAAAGAAAGTAAAAAAGCACTAAGAAATGCTATCAAAGATGCGAAAAAGTTTAAATGGAAGGATCTATGTAACAGTGTAGACGGTAATATCTGGGGAGATGGCTATAAAATAGTCATGAAGATGATGACTGGTTTTCCTCCGAGGCCAAACTTAACTATGACTATGGTGAGAGATGTTGTCAGGCATCTATTTCCAGTACATCCAGATGTAACATTCCATTGTGCCAGAGAAGAAAGCAATCTAACCTTTACCGTCGAGGAACTTCAGACGGCGTCTGCAAAGCTAAAGGACAACAAAGCACCAGGACCCGGCCTAATCCCACCCGAAATTATCAAGCGAGCCACACAAAACCAACCAGACTATATGTTGTTAGCATATAACGACCTAGTCGTCAGAACATGTTTTCCAGCTGAGTGGAAGCGAGCAAAACTTGTTCTATTACAGAAAGGTAATAACCCACTAGACAGTCCAGCATCTTTTAGACCAATCTGCCTCTTAGATTTCGAAGGAAAATTATTTGACCAGCTGATCCTCATAAAGCTCAATCAAGAATTAGAACGTACTGGGGGACTGTCTGAGAGACAGTTCGGATTTAGAAAGGGACGACAGACAGTGGACGCAATAAAGGAAGTGATAAGGATTGCACGGGAAGCCTCAAACTTTGCGCCTCAACATCGTAGGTTATGTGCTGCTATTACCTTGGATGTCAAAAATGCCTTCAATAGTGCATCCTGGCAATTAATACTTGAGGCACTTGAAAGAAGAAAAATAGACAGGAACCTTATAAGGCTTATTGCGTCATACTTATCAAAAAGAAAAATTATTTTAGAAGCCGAAGGCATCGTCACCGAGGTAGATATTAATAGTGGCGTACCGCAAGGATCGGTACTGGGCCCCACGTTGTAGAACATCCTATATGATGACCTATTGCGTATAGACCTGCCAGGCGAAACAAAATTAATAAGGTTCGCAGACGATGTTATCATGGTTGTGACCGCAGTTAATGAGGAAATTCTCATGAATGTCGCAAATGCAGCAATCTCCAGAGTATCAAGGTGGATGAACAAAAATCGACTCCAGCTTGCTCCACATAAAACCGAGGCAGTTCTTCTAACAACTAGAAGGAAACTGCTACCAGTGCACTTTATGGTAGAAGGGAATATAATCACACCCGGTAAAGCCCTGAAATATCTTGGACTCTGGTTGGACACTAAGTTAACCTTTGCCGAGCATGTAAACCAGACGATCCAAAAGCCGAAAGAACCGTTACAGCTCTATCCAACCTAATGCCGAATGTTGGAGGACCTCGAGCATCCAAACGACGTGTATTAGCAAGCGTAGTACATTCTCAGCTACTCTATGGCGCGCCGGTTTGGAATACCATTCGTCAGAATAAAAAGCTAATACAAAGGTTTATCAGAGTGCAGCGACTTATGTCGATCAGAGTATGTAGTTCATACCGAACCATATCGGCAGACGCTGTGGGAGTTATCGCGGGCATACCACCTATCGAACTTCAAATCGAAGAAAGACTGAATAAGCACATGGGTCTAGACAAACAAACAACTGGCTCACACCTAATGAACCAATGGCAGGAAAAATGGAGAAACGCAATACACGGAAGATGGACATACAGGCTAATACCAGATATTAACACCTGGCTAAATAGACCACATGGAGAAGTCGATTACTTCCTCACTCAGGCGTTGTCCGGACATGGTTGCTTTAAGAAATACTTGTTCACTAGAAGAAGATCAAATACACCTAATTGTCCATACTGTCAGCAAGAAGACGACGCAGAACATACACTCTTTATATGTCCACATTGGGAGGACACTCGTACGATGCACCAGCAAACAACAGGACACATATTTACGGAAGAAAGTATGATGAGAGGGCTTATGGGATCGGAAGACTCATGGAACAACACCTATAACACAATTAAAACTATTTTACAGACCAAAGAGAGAGAGGAACATGGCATGACATAGATAATTGACAGAGATGCACATGCACTGAAGCAATGCGAGAGCGGATTCCGGTGTATGTAGCACGAAGTAGCGTAGTGGCGACAGAGGAAGGGGTTTTAGCTGGCGGCAATTTTTGCCGGAAACCGCACTCCCCAAGCGCTAGAACATCTAAGAACATCAAAGCTTGGGGATGTCTGACAAACAGATTTCCCAACCTCTTAAAAAAAAAAAAGATACTATTGCAACACTAGTGTGATTTAAGCCATTTTCTAGGCATAAAAACTGTGTGCTATTTATTATTTTTACGTGTGGTCGTAGGAAATATCGTAAGTGCACTGTTGTTTTTTATTTTTCTTAATTTCTTAATAAAACTTGAAATTTTCATACCAATTTTGCATTATAATAAATTAACTTAAAAATATTGTTTACGCAAACTTTAATATTTTTTACCTAAATATCCAAAACAGTAGAAAATTACAGAATATTAACTAAAAAATTACCATTCAAGAGAAACTTGAGAATATAGGGTTATTACCATCTATAGTACAGGCAATGGGGAGCGCGTTACTTTTGTCCAAAATGCATAATTCTCCAAAAGTTATTTTTTATAGATAGATAAAGTATGATGGAATGAATATAAAAACAAAAAGTACTCACAAATATGGCGGACGGAAGTGCCGCCACTTTGCGAGAAACGTTTAGGCCTGTATCTCCGTAACCGTACACTTAAAGCCCATAATTATAAGGACCTTTATTATAGACAATTTAATTTCCTTTATTTTTGGTTTTATATTTGTTTTCGTATTATTTACCGTTTACGATTTAAAAAATATTACTGTTTGTTTATTGTCTTTTTACCGATATCTCTTTTAATAATAATTGTTTAAATAATAAATTGCTGATAATCAAACTTTATAATAGTTAAATTTTTACAACTTTTAATTTAAACTTTTTTTTCTTAAAGTATTATTTTTGAAGTTAAAAGGCCTTCAATGTTGTATTACGAGGTTAATAAGACCGAAGTATGCATAGCGTAATCCGAGAAACCATAGTAATACCTGGTCACTTATTGAATGACGTGTTCAGGCCCAGCTGTAATAATTTCGAAAATAATTATTTTAGAGAAAAAGTTTAAAATTAAAGTTGTAGAAAATTTATCGATTTAAAAGTTTGATTATTAGCAATTTTATTATTTAAACAATTATTAAAAAGATATTGGTAAAAAGAAATAACTAACAGTAACAATCCTATAAATCGTTAACGGTAAGCGATACAAAAAAAATATATAAAAAAAAGAAAATTTATTTATCTGTAATAAAGGTTCTTATAATTATGGGCCTCAAGTATTTTGTGTAATTAGATTC
Source organism: Listronotus bonariensis (assembly GCA_014170235.1). Classification (NCBI taxonomy): domain Eukaryota; kingdom Metazoa; phylum Arthropoda; class Insecta; order Coleoptera; family Curculionidae; genus Listronotus; species Listronotus bonariensis. The sequence continues at coordinate 68,460 of JACEGR010004782.1, read as the reverse complement.
ATTACGTCCCACTGCACCTATTTGTGAAAAAACTTACTCTTGGAGAAATTTGCATGAATAAACTCTCTATTGCCTGTACTAGTAGGGGTAGTTTTGGTTTGATAAAAGTTTTAAGGCCAGCTTTTGATTTAACACCATTTGTAATATTTTCTATGTATTTTGATGCTTGTAAAGCAATAGTTTTCTTTTATTTTATATTTCTATGAGAAATTACCACAGTGCAATTTAATTGTTTTAAGGCTTGTTTTTATTGGATAGATGATTACATCAACTATATTTTTGTTTAAAAATTAAATATCTACAAGTAATCCTTTCTGATATATCTAGTTTGTCCAAAATTTTCTCAAACACCCTATAGTGTGACGTCTAGAATGTGTGCTTTTTGTTTTGGGGTAATTTTTAAGATCTCTATTGTAAAATTTTTTATGCAAATTTAAAGAAGTTGCAACTTAATAATAATTTGGAGTCTAACGAATGTCAGGCTTACCCGGCCCGCGTTAGACTGAATAAATTAGGAAAAAATAAAGATAACCAAACAAAAACTCTAAATTGTAGAAAATATAAAGCATCTACCTTATGATGAAAAGGGTTATTAAAAGGTTCAAAAATAGTATTTTGGCACGTAATAAATATGGGTAACATATATTTTTGAACCTATTTAGGTAAACAGCATCTTTTTATTTTGTGTTATTATAATACTTTTCTACCACATACATATTGACTAAAGTTAATAACTTTTGCTTTAAATAAAAAGTAAAATGGAATCCATTTAAATAAAGCCTTTTTTATCCCGCTTCGGTTTAATTAGGTTTATACGTAGATACAATGTATAAAGGGTTACTTTGTATGTTTAAAATACAAGTGTTTTAATTTTTGGAAAAATTTAAAAATACTAAGGTATTTTGGTTTTCTTTAGTAGGAAAAAAGAAAGGACAAACCTACACAGACGGTAAATAAGATCCCCAGATAAAAGAAAACAAGTGGAAAGTTTGGGGCCTTTCAAGTAGGACCACATACGGATGCTTAAGTACGACACGGCGTGTTTATTTTTCGGTAGTCATAAAAAAGAAATGATATTATGCTGCATGGCGTTGGGCAAGGCAAAGGTGTTTGAAGTGTTGTCTTTATTATATACACCAGCATTAAATTTATTTAATAAATTCGTAATTGTATTTCGACCGCGAACCGGCACTGGTTAGGCACCTAATAGTTTTTGATAAGCCAATTTGCATATAATACTCGACTTTAAAGTGGACTTAATATTAAATAAACAACAAAATTAATGTATAGTTCACCAAAATAATCTTTTGTTGTTATTAAAAATGTGGATTAAATTTCACTTTCCACTTTAATTAATACCAACTTATATTAAATTTGTATCCGTAATCATACACTAATAACGTTATTGTTGAAAAACAATATCCCATATAAAATTGCAAAAAGACAAGTATAGGTATTTTAACCACATAAATAAATTAATTGTACAAAAATGATTTTAAAGTTTATCTTGGTGCTGTTAGTGACTATTTTATTAAACGCGGAATCTAGTGAATCCTATAATATCCTGGTGATTTTCGGTCATTCTGGACAAAGTCACTACCAGGCGTTTGATTCGTTCTTTATAGAGCTTGGTGCAAGAGGTCATAACGTTACTCTTTTAAGTCATATACCGCTTAAAGGTTATAAAAACATTAGGGTAAGTTTAAATAAATAATCCGTTCTTTAAATCAAATAAATACAGGGTGTTGCCGAATTTTGTTAAGGCAATTTAACAACCAAATATTATATAAAAAAGTACATGTTTACATATTTATTTATCTGGAAATGCATAATTGTTTTTACCACAAAAATTTTAGACTTTGCAAAATAGTTTTTTTAATATCTTTAATTTGCCTTATTAAATTAGATGGAATACTGGACAATACTATTTGTAACATTAAAAAGCTAATTTAGCTCATAATTTCTTTAAATAATTATTTCATTGGCGCCTTTTAGCAGTATCTTACCGAATATTTTTTACTTTTAAAAGTATGCCACTGAGTTATTGGTCTTTTTTATATTTTAGGCAAAAAAACACAGCTTACATAATTTTTTTACAAGCTGCATGGTTTTCGAGAACTAATAAATTAAATGTATTATATTATTTTTCTATTATTACCTTCTCTATTCGCAAAGCATCGTACTCTACTCAAAAGTTAATAATAATATTTTAGTGCAATCGGACCGAAGCGAAACATTTTTCGTCTTTCAAAATAATTAAAATTACTACTAATCTTTTTTCATCTATTTTTTATTCTGGCTTAGTAATAAGTGCCTTTCAACCTTTCAAAATTCGTAATCCGCAACGCTACATGCACAAAATGTGTGTGTTTTTTTAATAAATAAATTGTCCTATATATTTTTATTGTAATATACTGGATGGTCCAAACTAAGTAAGTTCACAATTCTATACTAGTTAAGACCTGACAAAACCACAGTCTTGTTAAATAGTACAGTAGCGCCCAAATATCTTTAAAACTACTAAAGCAGCATTTGCGACAAGTATTTAAGTTTTCTGAGCATGTAAACTTTAACAGTGAGATTGCCGATGTAACCGTGTTTCTTAGTTTTGCGCTACATTATTATTTTGAAAATTATACTCACCTATTTGTCTACTCGACAATTATCGCTTAATAACAGCGATAATTGCATAGTAGAAAATGAAATTGCACTGTCATGTTTTTAATTTTATTGTTCAATTTGAATTGTTGCTTCAGTTAATACTTTTACTTTCTTCGAGTAATTTTATTCCTTAATTACACTCATGCATCAAAATATTCAAATAATTTAGCTTTCAAGTGTATTGCCTTTTAAAAACTCTTTCGCCAAAATATGAAAATGAACTCTAGTAGTTTTTAGGCAATACGCTTTTAAGCATTTATATAATTACTCCGATAATTATACAGGATATTCATTAATATTTTTGCCACTTACTTTTAACTATAAGCAAGAAGGATAGGAAAAAACGTCCCGTATAAAAGTCCCATACTTTTTCTATCTATTACCTCTGGAGCATAAAAAAGAAACAAATGAACATCAGAAACTTAATAAAAATGAAGAAGTTAACTTTTTTAAATGGAACACCATGTATATAATATTACCATTAAAAAGATCTTTTAAAAACCCTCTCAAAAATACCATATTTAATATATCTGTCTTTAATAGTTCCCGAAATATGACCACTTAAATCTGAAAAATTGTAGATGTAATTTTCATTATACCTACCTACGGCACTAACATAAGACTTTAGATGTAATGGAAATAATACCCAGATTTAAATGCCCCTATTTCCGAAACCATTAAACATAGATATAATAAATGTGGCATTTTCGAGAAGCTTTTAAAAGATCTTTTTAAAGGTGACATAATTTACAGGGTGTTCCATTTAAAAAAGTGTAATTCTTCATTTTTCTTAAGTTTTTGATGTTTATTTGTTGCTTTTTATGCTACGAGATAATAGATGAAAATGTATGAAACTTTTATACAGGACGTTTTTTCCTATCCTCCTTGGTTATAGTTAAAATTGAATGGCCAAATATAATTGAAAATCCTGTACATAGATTGCTCTACTTATTTTGCATGAAAACGAAACAAAACGGATATAGGTACGTTAAGGACGCGTGGACTGGAACAAATTCATTTAAAATTCAGTGAATTGTTTTATTAAAAGCTTAAACCCGTAGATCCCTATTTATTATGGTAAATTAATCTATACTGGATGGGCTCTTTAAAATGAAAACTCCTAATTTTATATGATTTTTGTATTATGTATCAAATTCTAACTATGTTTTGTGCAACATTTTTTATATCTAAGAATAAATTTACTACTGATTTATTTTCAAATTTATATAGTCACCTAAAATGTAAAAAAAGCATTTAATAACTTAGGGACTTATTAAAAAAATGCATAGGCATTTAATTTCATATACAGTATCTCTACGTAAGTTGGCTTTTCTACTAAAGAAATGCACTATGTATATACTATACAGGGTGTTTCTGAAACAAGTGCAAAAAAATGTAGTAGGTGAATTTTTGGTTAAAATTAAGGGTTGTTTGCTGTTATAAACATAGAGTAACAAGTCAACCCTTAAGGAGACATCGCGTTACAAAAATAGCGAAGAAATAACGTTCTTATTTTTCATCTCAAAAACAAAAAGCGCTAGAATTATTAAATTCCACGAAAATATTGCTATTATTAAAATACACTTTATGAATATTTTTTCACTTTTTACAATTAATAAAAGTGGTGGAAATAGACTAGCCCTATCCTCTTTGCTAAACAAATTTAAAAAGATAATTAGGCAATGACCTTAAAAACATAAATTTAAATAGACTTGTCCATTTACAAAGTATTTTAACTCCTGTATTTTTTCGTTAAACTTACCAATTTCAAATACAAACATAAGATGTAAATCATAACCTGCCGGGAAGGGAAATTTATTTTATAAAATATTATATTTATCTGCTGTCATCTGTTAAGGTACTTGTAATATAATTTAATTTGACATTACTTGGCAGTTTAAATAAAATAAACATATTGTTTTAAGCAAATAAATAAACACATTGTATTGTTTTATTTTTTGCATTATCTCCCTGATGGTTGACTTTTGACCTTATGTTTATAAAGCAAACTACCCTTTATTTTAAGCAAGAACTCAGATTTGACATTTTTTTTGCATTTGTTTAAAAACACCCTGTATATTTAGAAAATTGGTAATTCTTTATATCTTAAAAAACCTAATACCTACTATTTTATATTATTTTTTTTATAAAGGCTCAATGGTCCTAAAACTTAATATTTTATATAAATTATATAACTAAAAGTAAAGTTTTTGTATTTCTAATAATATGTAATAATTACTTTCAAAACCACTTTAAAAATATTTATTTTCGTATTTTTCAGCAAGTGCAAATAAGCGACGTAGGCCCTATGCTAGATGTAGTACCCATGGACGGAAGTTGATTTATCCCGAATAAGTTACTACATGCAGCCAAAACAAATTTCTGATTTTGCCGAAATGACTTGCTCACAAATTCTTAGTCATTCAAATTTTCAAAATTTTCTAAAGGAGGATAATCAGTTTGATGTGATTATGGTGGAATTTTTAACACTAATTGTTATTATGGAGTTATAAATAAATACAAAGCACCATTTATTGGTAAGTAAAATGACAAATTGACTTGTCAAACTTAATTTATTGGCTGTCCATCGTTGTAGATTTTGTATTCTGACATTTCATCAGCGCGAGTGGTTGGCATTCTCAGAAGGTTCCTAGTAGACTACTTGCGTATCTACTGTGCGTACTACTCACAGCAGTACGCAAGTCTACTAGGAACCTTCTGAGGATGCCAACCACTCACTGATGGCGAAACGTCAAGGAAACAAAATCTACAACCACGGCCGAACAGCCCACTGACTTTTAAGGTTTTCGTCGTAATAATTTTTAAAAAATTTATTTGACTACTCTGTATTTATTATTTGTGAGAATATCAATACATCTGCTAAAGTAGTTCTTTCTCTACGAGAAACCCAAACTTAACTAATATTAAGGCTTTTGTCTGGAGGACTTTATAACGTTACCAAATTTTTAAAATTTTCCAAAGTGTACTTTCCGAGAAATCGATCGCGGCAGTTCCCGGTGGCACATCCTGTATATTTTCCGCACTGTGATATATTATACTGTTTGAAAATATTTTTATATGGAAAATGACTCACTTAAGCCGAATTTTTTATTGCCAATAGTTGTCAACGGTTTAAAATCATTACATTTATTCGGTAAATAATGCCGTCATTAACGTCGCGTGTTGAACCGTATTTGAAAACAGGTCGGAAAATGCTGCAAAGAAGTGAGACCGCCTAAAAAGTGAAAGATAACAAGTAAAAGTAACCGCTTAAAAGAGAAAGATAACATGATCTGGCAGCAGCTGTAATTGTGGATGTTACAAATACGAAAAAAGTTTATTTTTTAAATAAATGAAGAAAGAAAAATAATTAAATATCTGAAAAATTAAAAACTCGCGATCTGCGTAAAGCAACAGCAAAAGTGAGGTTAAAAATTATCAGCGGAAACTTTGGTTTAAAAGCATAGAATTTTTTGACCACATTTATAATACCGTCATTTTTAAACACTGTTAAAAATGTACTTTGAATTGTTGACAATAAAAATACGGCTTTAGTAACTTTGTATATCTTTCATTATTTTAGAATTTAATAAAGTCCTCACTTAAGCCTCGTTTTGACGGTGATACTAGTCTTGTAAAAGTGCTCTCATGATAGTAACCTCGATAGTCCTGTTATGAAATTGAGGTGTCTACACATATAAAAACTATCACGACAGTAACCAATGTATTATTTTTAGTTCCTCTTTACTCTGTTATTAAAATCGGGAAAACTTTTTTATAAACATGAAAATCTTTCATATTTTTTTCAAAAAATTTATTATACCTACGGCTTATTCTGACTTTCTTTGCAGTTTCAACAATTATTTGTAAAGTCGCGTCCAGATTTGCAGCAATTCGCCAAACTAAACAACCTGTTTGCGCGCTCCCATGACGTCAAAAAACCGACAAGCTCTGAATCAACGGCGAATCATTCGCCAAGCCCTTGAAACGACGTGAATTCCGTCCACGTCCATGCGGCGTGGAACGGCACGGCGAATCGTTGCAAGTCTGGACGCGGCTTCAAATTTATTGTAAAAATCATGTACCACGTGCAATTCGTAAACAAACAACAACTTTTATTATGAAGTAAATGCCGAACTATCTAGGCAAGCGAGAAAGTGCGAAAGTACTATCCCGACAGCATGATAGCTACTATCGGGATATTTACACGGTGATAGTTCACGATAGTTTATATGACTGTCACTATTATCATAGCAACTAGCGCGAAAAAATACCTCATGGTTCTTTTAATGTCCTTTCAATTGACAGAAAAATATATTTTAAATAACAATACAAGTGGTGTAATAGTATATTACATAACAAGTGCCGAAAGTGATATATTTCACACGAAAATTTTAAGTTAGTTTTTTATATCAATAATGTCAACACAGACAAGATAAACTGACAAAAAGTAGACGTAAATCGATGTCAGTGCCATAAAATCCAAATAAAGAAATTCCTTTTACCTAATTGTATGTAAAAGCATGTATTTTAAAATTTAATTTAGGTTTTTCAAATTACGTGAAAAACCTCACCACTAAACAAAACACTAAATAATCTTTGAATAATAATAAGTGTAGCCTATTATCCCGAATGGATTAAATTTAATGACAAGTTTGGTTTATTGGCAATTCCATTTTTATCTTATCTTAGCCTTTTTCTAAAAAGGAATGTATTATTTAGGAAAGAAAAAAAAACCGCTTGGCATTTTGGGCAAACTTTGTGGTTAGGTTATAATGCTATAATTTTACAAATAGGGGCCCGCAGAATTTTAGACACTTCCACACTTACATGTGTTTAATGGGTTGCCTATTGTTATTACAGGCATTTGCTATAAAATAATTATTTCTATAAACTAATAAACCGTTAAACATAAAACTAAAATTAATATAATTTGAAAAAAGATAATGTGTGTTAGCACTGGTAAGTCAAAACCTTCAGTTTGTTATAAATATACTGCATATATCTTTTTAAAGGAATTTAAGCATCTGTCACTGTCATTTACTTTTCAACACTAGTGTTGAAAAGTAGATTTCATCACGCGTGTGATATTTTTCGTTTTCTAAAGAATCAAGGAGTGCGTTTTATGTCATTTTCATTAGTGGTCGTAAAAAAGTACTTTGCAACAATGATATAAGGCATTTTCTATGCATAAAAACAGTGTGCTATTTGCTATTTTCACATGTCGTAAAGGAAAAATGGGTTGTTATAGTCGAAATATACCGGGTGTCTTGTTTAAAATAAGAAAGTCAGTGCACAATTTAGCTAAACCAAAAATATTAGACTAAAACAACTGAATTTATTTAATAATACATATTTATCGACACGGGACATACTTGAAACACATTTTATCAGAAAATATTAAGACGAATTTAAAATTCTTTTAAAGTGGTATCCGTTGATTCTGTTTTTTTATTTACACAGGAGCGCTGATCATTAATCTGAAAAAAAATTTTTGATCGTTTCGTGTTTAAGATATGTACCATAAAACTTAAAAATTAAACTTACTACTGCAATCAACTTTTTTTTACATAGTTAATGGAAATTGATTTAAATCTAAAATGGCACACAATCTTTGATAGACACCCTTTAAAAACCTGTTTTTTTTTAATCTTATTATTATTATATGTAAAACTTTACTTAAAAATGCCTCATATTTGCTTTCTTTAAAGGGGCCGCCAGCTTGATTAAAGCTTTTAAGTAATATAAAAAAGGTTTTAAATCAATAAAAAACAAGTTTTAAGTAGGTCTGTTCTGTGTTAAATAAAATATTGTGTGCTAATTTAGTAATAAATCATGAAATATCTATAAAAAAGAAAGTATAATAAAAATAAGGTTAGTCTTATTTTCAAGTTTAATTATATTTATATTTTTCAAACACCCTGTATCCCAAATTTTAAAAAATTAATGTATTATAAATATAAAAAACAATTGTAGCTTTAATTTTGGGATGTTATGTATATTATTAAACTTTAAAACTGAAAAATCATTAAAAAACACCTATTTTCATTGGCGTTGACGAGAGAGAATGGGTATACATTAATAGGTTCCAAGTTTTCCTGTTGAACTTTGCCGATTTTGTACGCAAACATGGTGATCATCCTATGAATAAGTGATGTAGCGCTTCGTATTTTTTCCCCTCTTGTATCTGCACATCGTCTCGTTCTGAGTATTCATTTATAGTTTCCAAGGCATTTATGGCAACTTCTAACATATCTTTTTCTGAAGTGTCCTCTTTTTGTTTAGGTTTGTCACTATTTTTGTCCTTACTGCTATTGGTATTGGTTAAATTTGGCAGTTGGTTATCAAGTTCTCGACGTATTTTTCGCCGATCTATTTCTCCTGGGCTGGAGAGGGAACGCTGTCGTTTTAGGCCATTTGAATTTTCTACTTGGTGTTTAAAATTCGGTTCATTGATCTGATCTGCTTTAGGGGTGTTCTAGGCGTCTTATGTTTCGGTTGAAACACATTTTCAACCTTGTCCTGTATTTGGATGTCATCAGTACCATTATTTTTTTCCACTTGTTTATTTTTATCCTCAGGTGTATTTATTTCCTCGTTTTTTTGTTCATATCAACTCCTATTATATTATTTATCTCCTCGGTAGACATCAGCTCGACCGAAAGGTGCCTTATCAGTTTCCGTTTTTGTAAAGCTTTTATCTTGCCATCACTCTCGCTATTCATTCTTTTTACGGTTATCTGCTAAGCAGTAGCGCAAAAAGAAATTTTAAAAATAATAATAAAAAACAAAATGTTTGGGATCGACAGATATAAACACATAAAAAAGCTTAAACTCGCAAAAAAATAGATATACGTCCGCTCTCGACAACGATTCACGAACATTTTTTATTTATTTATTCAAATATACACTACAGAGTATAAAACTCCAAATGGTACACAATACAAAAAAATACAAAATCACAATACAAATTTGTAAAAAAGACGATGCTACACATTACTGAAAATTAACTTTTATACTAAAGCTATCGCTCTCTTAAAACTAGTTAAACTTAAAGAAAATAAATCAATATTGCTATAATTATCAATATAATTCTTTAGGAGACGATCAACAAACACGTTTTGCCCGTAATTAGTCCGGTGTCTATTTACATAAAACAATTGCTGACTACGTGTGGTTCTAGAGGGAATTCGAAAAGTAATTGAATTAATTAAATCACTACAATTAAGCATATTATTCAACAGTTTGTATAGGAATATCACCATTGCATCTTCCCTGCGTCTTTTTAATGACTTCAGCCCTAAGAGCTGGATTCTAGTTAAATAAGGCAAGTCCTTGTATGGGAATCTATGCCTGTACAGTAAAAACTTGGCAAATTTATTTTGTATATTTTCAATTCTTTGTTGATTATTTATATAGGAAGGTGACCATATTATACTATTGTACTCTAAAAACGATCGGACCAGACTATTATACAAACAAGAAATTGCCCTAGTATCATAGATATTCCTACACGTTCTACAAACAAATCCCAACATTCGATATGCTTTTAAAATAATGCTGTCAATGTGCTTATTAAAGTTAAGCTCCCTGTCAACGATAACCCTAAATCGTTAATATGTGGTACTGTTGTTAATGCACTATTGTTAATTTTATAGTCACATTCGATGGGACTTTTACATCTATAAAATCTCATTACTTTACATTTATTAATATTTAAAGACAAACAATTATTCCTACACCACTGAACAAGTCCATCCAAATCCTTCTACATAGCACTACGGTCACTGAAATTACGCACATGGTGAAATATTTTTAAATCGTCAGCATATAGCAGAAATCGACACGTTTTAAAAGCTGACGCAACAAAGTTAAAATACAACAAGAAAAGGACTGGCCCCAGGTGGGAACCTTGTGGAACTCCTGACGTAACCTTAATGTTTCTAGACACAGCACTAGCCAGCCGTAGACGCTGAAATCTATCTTCCAAGTATGAAGCTATCAATTTTAAGTACTGTCCACTCACTCCAATAGCATTTAACTTTTTCAGAAGGTGTTTGTGGGACACAGAATTAAAAGCCTTAGAAATATCAGTATATATTGCATCAATTTGGTAACCCTCTTCAATGCTTTCCACTATGTAATTTTGGTAAACCGCCAAGTTCGACGTCGTAGAGCGATCCTGGTAAAAACCATGCCTATTGAGGTACAGAAAATATGTATGCTTTAACCAAGTACTTTACTAGGTCCCTTTTTCTTTTAAAGTTATAAAAGTGTAAATGCACCAATGGGACAAAGTGTGTGTGATCAAATTTTCTAATTCCTGCCTGAAATATGAATTTTGATCAGTTATAAATCGATTTAAAACAGGACGATAATATCTAAGTGGAGAAGCAATCAATATTAGATTCGTTTTTAATGTTTTCATAAGCAGAAATTAAAACGATTCATAATTTAACACTTTTCCCAAAATATAGTTAACAGATCCGACAAATAAAAAAATGTAATCGTCTTTAGTAAAATTGTTACTGTATTGAGCACAGATTTTAGCCAAACCTTTGAATTTTAATCCGTTTTGCCATTGACAGTTTATGTCAAATTTGTTATTTGTTTTACCTCTGGCCTGTTGCTCGCCCACTACCAGGATTTGATACTTTGTTACCTTCTGTAACTGACAGTTTGTGTGGGTTATTGCCTCCTTCACCCTATCTGCTATTATTATATCGGTTTGAGAAAAACAGCCGACCTTCTGTACTCTTCAATCCTGCTTTAGATCATCCTGCATAGTTTTCATTCTACATTTTAACTTGCACAGTTCATTACGGAGAACTTCATCTTTTTCCAATGTTTGCAGGGATACAATAATGCCCCTGTTTGTAGAAGTAGCGTTATCAAATTCTTTCACTTTTAAGCTTTGTTAAACTAGTAATTTGCTCCTTTAAAGAGGATATTTTAATTTTTGCGAGTTAATTATTTCTTCATTTTTACCATCTCTCTCCAATGCAACCTCCACAAAACTTAACGAAGTACGCTTTTGCCTTTGATGTTTAACTAGCGCATGATAGTCTGTTATTTTTATTGCAATTTTACATTAAAATAATATTAGGCTTTGTAAGCTGCTCACAGCTGCTTTCAGCAGAGCTGAATCAACGCCTGGCAACACATTTAAAATTGTTTATTCATTCATGTTAATACATATTACAATGTTTACACACGTCAATAAAATCTATATATAAAAAAAAAGAATAATTACAGTAAATACACACACAAAATATACATGTACAAACACTGCTAAAAGCTATCCATTAAAATGTAAAATTTAGGTACTCATCTATTGAATAAAAAATAGTTTCTGTTAAAATCATTTTAACTTTTTTTAAAAAGAAGCAAAAGACATATTTTTATTATTCCACTGAATATAAAGAACAAATTAGTTTGCTGCCGTTAAATTTTTCTCAAAGGGTGTTAATTCTGAATGCATCCTTGCTGTAAGCAGCTAACTAAAGCTAACAACGAAAATATGCCTATAAAAAGTTATTATTATTATTTAATGTAGTTTATTAGCAACACAATACAATACAATAAATGTACATATCTGTCACCAATGGGCCACTGACCTAAGTCCTTCAGCCCTTGAAGTATAAAATATTTTTACATATATTAAGCAATTAAAGTTAAAAGTTTGCAATTCTCAAAGTTAATTCGGTAATTGTCTAAAAAGTGGGAGCAACTCCTATTTTGATGAAATTTATACTGTGTTTTTTGGAGCGCTGATCACATCTGATTTTTTTTTTTCGGAAAGGTTTTGATCAGGGTTGTTTTGTTTTAAACATTTTGTTTTAATTAACTGTTTTAAACATGTTTTAAACATTTGTTTACGTTTAAAACAGTTTTGTTTAAAACAGTTTAAAACAAGTTTAAAACACCTAAATTAAACAAGCGTGTTTTTTTTATTTTCTTTATTAATTTAATGAATAATAATAGGAAATACTCTCAAATGTAATATATAAACTTTTTAACTGCGAGTATTAATAATTGGAACACAACAAAAACTGAAATTGATCAGTGAGTCTCGTCACCACTTATGAGATTAAAAGGCCCTGTATCTCAGAAATGAAGCGACTTCGGACATAGAGCATGTCTACGTAAGTTCGGACCATGTGGGAAACTTTTTTATTATTGATTTTACGAAAAAAAGTTATTCCTTATAAAAAGTTCTGCATGGTCTAAACCTAAAATTCAATCATCAGATATTAATTGTTTGCAGTGGTATACGAGGTATGTCAAAAATGATAATAAGTTTTCATATTTGTAAGTTTTTTTTTATTCTAAAGATCTTTTCTTATAAAAAAATCGATATTGTTAAAAATAAAAGTACTTTTCTCTTAAGCAAAATCACATACCTCGTATACCACTGCAAAAAATGTATATCTGATGATTGCATTTTAGGTTTTAGGCCATGCAGATTTTTTATAAAGAATAAGTTTTTTTCGTAAAATCAATAATAAAAACAAATTCCCAATGATGAGAACTGAAGTTAATTTTTTGGGTAAATAGTTAAAATTGCATATTTGAGTAAAAACACATCAAGTGGACCCCCATTTTCACTTGATCATGAGAACTAAGTTCATGTATTTTTTAATAAGTAGTTATTACCAACAATTAATTCCCAAAACAGTTTTTTGATATTTTCATTTTAACAACACTTTTTTTACAATAAAAATGTTTAGTACTTTTAATTAAAAAATCAATTTCCAAGTAACCATCAAAGCTAAATTAATAAAATTTTCAGGATTTACTGTTAAAAACTATATTTTAATAAAATATAAAAAATCTAATATTATTTATTTATTAGCCTATTGTTTATTAACTTTTAAATAAACAATTGCAAATTTCGATAGCTTCACCCTCGTAAAATAGATTTGTTTTTTTTGTCAGGTATGTGCTTTATATATTCAAATTTATTATTCTAAAATAAAATTTAACTGCTCGCGATTAACTTAAACAATAGGTATAAATTTATTTATCACCGGGCGTCGGGGCACCAGGCGCTATCAGTTCAATGCGCGGTCGAGTATGTCAAAATTTCTTCAACTCCTGCCAATAGTAATAAAAACATCAATTCGAAGTATTACCATTTAACAAATTTGCATGCAGCATGTCTTTTTATTATTAACTTTACGAAAAAAGTGCCTCCTCATAAAAAGTCCTGCTTGATGAGAAAATACATATCCACAAAAATATTTGAAGGTTGGACGTACAGGGTGGCTTTAAAATGACTTGTTTCCAAATTAAGATACAGGTTATTTCCTAACTACGGTACCAAACTTTTAAGGGTGATTTGTTATGTCATTTTATGAAAAAAGTTCCTATAAACATATGTCCGGAGTGCCACCTTCACATATATTTGTGGAAATGTATTTTCTCATCAAGCAGGACTTTTTATGAAGAGGCACAGTTTTTCGTAAAGTTAATAATTAAAAAGTTTCCCATTAGGTAAGAACTTCCGAAGACACGCTGTATTATTTAGTAGAATAATAATCATCGATGAACCATGCTTAATTGATATTACGTTTAAGGAAATATGATTTAAACAATGTTTTTTTGTAAGTTTTATTTGTTTTAAACATAAAATTTAAAAGCAAAAAAAACATGTTTAAAACAAAAAAACATGTTTAAAACAAAAAAACATGTGTTTTGTATAAAATTAAAAAATACATGTTTTTTTTTCAACCCTGGTTTTGATCTTGAGATGTTCATCATTAAAGTTGAAATTCAAACTATTCTTAGTTTCACTATATTTCGTCTTCTTTTTTTGCACAAAATTCATGATAAAACACTAAATTGGTACACAATATTTTATGAAAATCTTTAAAAACCTCTTTTGTTTAACAAGATGTTTTCAATAATTTCCAAATCTTTTACCACTAAAACGCTGCAACTATGCATACACCTATGTTTATGAATAATTGCAGACATGACGACTTGATTTAAACTGAACCTTTATATTAATAAAGAAAGGCATAAAATCAACAAAAAAGTTTTAAAAGGATTTTTAATGTGAAATTAAATATTGTGTGCCAGTTTAGTGTTAACCAGAATTTTGTGCAAAAGAAAGGAAAATATAGTAAAAATAGGGATAGTTTGAAATTCAACTATTATGTTATCCCAGGATAGGTGTTATAAGAGGAGAGGAATTTTAAAACGAAATTTTGGGAAAACTGATCGCATAGTCCAAAACTGATAAATAAAACTCCGATCGGTAATGCTATGAAAAATGCTCAGGAACTAACTACTTTAATTTTTAAAAATTAAACAAAATTTTATATGTAAATATTGTAGAAAATTGAATTTTATGTCAAAATTTGAAGTTAAAGCATGAGAGTAAAAAAATTGTAATTTTCAAATTTATACATTACGCATTACAACTAAAAAAACGGGCAAGAGAGAGTAAAATTTAAAAGAAAATTTAATAACTTTAAATATGTTTTAAAATTAGATGCTTTAAGCCAAGTATTTTAAAAACTGTTATGCATAATAAAAAATTGAAAAAAAAATATTTTTTTACTTTAACTTTAAATTTTGACATAAAATTTAATTTTCTAGAATATTTACTTATAAAATTTTGTCCTATTTTTAAAAATAAAGGTACTTTACTCCTGGTCCTTTTTCACGGTTTTAGTTATAACTCGTCATGTATATTACCAATCGGATTAAAATTTTGTATTTATTACTTTTGGAAGCTGAACCTGTATGTATTTTTCTATAGTCTTTTGTTTACTGTTATATTTAGGCTGATGATGACTGTCCCTACAGTCGAAACATGTCCCCCCTCCCCTTTGAGGAATAAAATATAATTATAGTGGTGAAAGACGGCCTTTTATTTTTTACCTGTAACTACTACACCACAGCAAAATGGACTACTTCTACAACTCAAAAATTTTTGGTCCATAGGTCATCTTGTAACTCCTATCCTGGGACACACTGTATATTTTTAATTATGCAATAATTATGGGTATTATTAAATGTAAACAGACCAATTAGATTATTAATTAAGTTATTAATTACAAATTGTATAAAACTATCTACAATCACGATCATGTTCATATACATAGCAAGCCTTTGTGTGTGTCTGGGAAAGCGTTAAACCCCTCTGATGGGTCTGGCTTCTTGCAAAAATTATTATTCAATTAGTTTCCTAAGTATTATATATAAAAATCAAGACTGAGACTGTAAGTAAAGTTAAATTATTTTTTTTTTTTTTTGAAGTTTTAAAGTGCCTGGTATAAATTATGGCCGTCGAAATGAGTCTGGTATCAGACGGGTATTAATTATGAATTTTTAATATTTTCTAAAATATACATAAAAATCAGCACCAAGAATTTAAGAAAAGTAAGTACTATTTTTATCTACCTTTAGCACCTGGTACCTGTAAATTGGCCGTCAGCTCAAGACAGAAAATGCATATACGCATGGTATATGCTAGCACTACATTATTTGATATACTTTATTTCTGAGAAAATAGGGAAGGTCTGGGGGCCCTGGGATCTTGCTCTATCAGACAGAATGGGAGAAATCATGACCACCTTACAAGAAATCAAAATGGGTCAGCATATCAAAGCCATTTCTCAGCAATGTATAAAAAGTCACCATACTATGCATGCACAAGGGTCTACAACAAACTACCCAAAGAAGTAAAAGATTCAAACACAATTGGGATGTTTACAAGGCGGTTGAAAAGGTTTTTAACAGAAGGAGTTTTTACAACCTAAAAGAATTCCTTAAAGGAAGAACATATCTGCGTTGTTTTCACTTTGTTATAATCCAAACTTTTAATTTAATGATGTCTTACTTTGTTTGTCACATTAATGTTTTTAGTATTTTTTGGTGTTGTATTTTCTTTTAATTGTAGCATCGTTGTTGTATAAAAATTTGTTATATTAGTTTTAGTTAGATTAAGGAAGAAGCCTATGTCATATATTATGATCAAAAATCTAATAAATTGAATTTGAATGTCGAATATCTCAAGATCAAAACATTTCCGAAAAAAAAACATTCTTTTAGATTCGTGATCAGCGCCCCAAAAAAAAAAAAAAAAACAGTTACGTCACACTATACGGAAACACTATAACTTAAAATTTTTGCATGTTTTATTTATCTATATGGTAAAACACGGTCTAACAAATCAAATTAAAGGCTGAAAATCCCAAAAAACTTTTATTTATTTATTTATTTACGGGCAACCCCAATTACAGTTTCTATGACTAACTTATATACTAAATAAACTAAATACATAATACATCTTACATGAAAAATAGAAAGACATGATAACATTTAGAAAATAACCAACCTCAAACGATATAACAATTTCAAAGTTATACATAAAAAGCCGCGTCAGTGACAAAAGCGTCATACACACATCACAGATCAAGTAATCTCATTTGATGTTTGAACCGCAGCAGTGAAGAATTAAAAAAATCGACATCAAGCTCGTTTGCACCTCTAATGATTCTCTCGACCGGAGAATGCCTTCCATAATTGCACCTTCTAAAATTTGGAGCAAACATAAGACGGTGTCGAGTATTACGAGGTGGAACAAAGAGGCCAAATTTATCAAGCAGTTCCGGACAATTGACATTAAAATTTAATATTTTGAATAGGAAGGTTTGATCATTAAAATATCGTCTAGTTTTTAGAGTGTCCATACCCACTATTGTCCTTACTTCAAGAAGAGTGTGTTCCCGAATTGGAATGTTAAGCTTATATGCTGCATATCTCAAAAATTTGTTTTGCACCTTTTCCAAGGCATACACATGGTTTTCGTATGTAGGAGACCATACAACTGATGCATATTCGAGTATTGATCTGACTAAGGACGTATACAAACACTTGACTGCTAAGAGCCCCTTAAACTCACGAGTGACCCTGCAAACAAATCCCAGCATTTTTAGTGCCCTGTTTATGATATGGTCAAAGTGCAGCTGGAAAGTCATGCTTCTATCCAATATGACACCGAGATCGTTCATGGATGCGACACTCTCAAGCTGAGCGGCTCCGATGGAATATTGTGTTTGTATTGGGTTAAGAGTTCTATAAAACGGCAATGACTTGCATTTACTTATATTAAGGTCTAGATTATTTCTGGAGCACCAATTGGATATTGCATCTAGATCTGTTTGTACCTTTTGTTGATCTGAAGGTGATTTTATAGTTGTGAAAATTTTCATATCATCAGCAAATAATAAAAAGTTAGTGTTTTATAACAGATTGAATATCATTAATAAAAATATTAAAAAGGAACGGTCCCAAATGACTTCCCTGAGGTACGCCAGAAGTCGCCAGAATACTCCCGAATGTGATCCCTTCACAGTGACAATCTGTGTTCTACCATATAAATAACTCTGGAGCCACTCAAGCAAGATACCAGTAATTCCAAAAGCCCATAATACAGTATTGGCCATAATACTTGGAACTTTTAAAAACTTAAAATATTTTTGCTTGGTTTTCAGTTATTGTAAAATCCTATAAACTAAATTGTTGCATGCTACAGACCAAAGATAGGTAATGCTAGTATATTCATAAATTCACTAGCATTTGATCTTTGGAATCAAAAATTAAAAGAAGGCTGGACAAAATACTTGGAACAAAATCTTTTTAATTCTATAAAATATATAAAACTCACATTTCTTAACCTAAATTATTATATTAATATTTAGTGTGATAACCTCTTGCATTAACTACTGCTTGCATTCTTCTGGGCATTGATTCAATTAGGTGTTCTATTATTGTTCTGTCTATACTGGCCCAGGCTTCAATAAGTTTTTGAAATAACTCGTCAGCATTTTTCACCGTTCCAAAGTCACGAATTTTACGATCCAGATGTTCCCATAAATTTTCGATCGGATTTAAATCCGGACTTTGAGCTGGCCACTGTAATAATGTTATTTTTTCTTGCTCCAACCATTCTTTTACCAATTTTGAAGAGTGTTTGGGATCATTGTCATGTTGAAACACAAAATTAACTGGCATTGATTGAAACGTGTAGGGCTCCATTACATCCCGCAGAATATCACGATACATGAACTGGTCCATTTTTCCTACCACTCGATGAAGAGTACCATACCAAGAAAAGCAACCCCACACCATCACATTACCACCTCCATGCTTAATTGTTGGACGAATATACTTTTTATTTAATCTTTGGCCCTTTGGTCGCCGAACATGCACTATTCCGTCACTAGAAAATAGATTATATTTGGATTCGTCGCTGAACAGTACTTTTTTCCAATCCTGCACTGTCCAGTTAAGGTGATCTAATGCAAATTGTAGGCGTAGCTTTACGTTCTTCTTCCGCAGTAAAGGTTTTTTTGCAGGTCTATAGCTCTTAAGGCCACTAGAACATAGTCTTCTTCGTACTGTCCTTGCTGAGATATTGGAAGGCTCACTTTCATTTACTATTTGCAAAATTTTGGAGGAAGATAAAAATGGATCATTATGAGCAATATTTAAAATTCGCTTATCCATGCGGGCTGTAGTAGCTTTAGGCCTTCCAGAACTTTTTCCTGGGATCACATGACCAAATATTTTGTATCTTTTAATGATTCGTGAGACGGTGTTCTCCGGAACTTTCAATCTTTTAGAAATATTACACTGCTTAATACCCTGTTTATAAAAGTATATAATTCTTTGGCGAATATCGCTAGAATAGGATTTTCCTTTTGCCATCTTTATATATTTATATCACAAATAAATTAAATTTATTGCCAATTCTTATAAATTTAACTGATCTTAACACTGGCTATTCAAAAACTGCAAATAAAATACATATTTACAAGTATAGATAAAAAATTCCAACCATTTTGACCAGGACAAAAAATAAAAATATTTCTTATTGTATGAACAAAGATAAGTCAGAAATATATTCTGTGATATTTTGTTTATTTAGAGATATGCTACTTGTTTGAATATATAGTAATGCAAAATACTTTTACAATACTAGTAACATTTACAAAATTTAAATATTCCAATCATTATGGCCAATACTGTAAATACGTGATTTAGTTTACCTTCGTGATTAAGGTTAGAGTATTTGGAAAACTGGTGTTGCAAAGTTGTTTTATCTTTATAAGCTACATCAACTTTGTGTCGTTTTAAATTTGTGTTAGGGTTAGGTAAACAGGTTAGTTTTTGTTAGTCAATGCTAGTTTTAGTTACTTCTGCTAAGTTATGGCAAATTCTAGTAGGTTTTGTTATTTTTATCTTAACATATTTTTTTATTTATTTTTAGGAATAATTTAGGACTAATATACCTGTATGGGCACACTGTATGAATTTTGCAACTTTAAAACTTATTTTTTTAATAGAAAAAAAGAAAAACCCGCATTTTTTTCATGAAATGTATTATTTGAGAGGCCCTTTTTTGTTCAGTTTTGAAAAAAAAATGAAAATCGTGTTTTTGTAAAGTGTGATGGAACCTATTTTTATGTTATTTGTCTATAAAAATTGATCAGTAACAGTTTAATAAATGGTTTTCTGCTATTTTAAGGGTTTTTTAAAATTTTTGATAAATATTTTAGGCACTCTTCTAAATAAAACGTAGCACATCCAAAATATTCCGTTAAAAAAAAATATCAGTAAACAAACTTAAGTGACCGGGAAGTGAAAAGGGGTGCTGGGCGGGGTCAAATTGGTAAAACGAGTTAATGAAACTGCACATCATATGTAAAATTAAATTTTTCCACATATTTTTGAGAATAAAGATAAAAAATATGATAAATATAAAATTCTTAATTCATAACCTAAAAGTAAGAAAGTATACAACTAAAAACATCAGTTATACCATGCTAAATACGGAAAGCATTTGGCAACACGGAAGGGTCTGATTCTATTTATGAGTGAATTAAAGAAAGAATTCACACAAACTGGATTCATAAAGTGTCTCTGGTGTAATTTAAGATTTAAAAAGAAAAAAAACATTGACTAACCAGAACTAACCTGCAGACGGATTGTTCACCAGTCTCAAGACGGAACATATCGAGTTGCTACCGAATGGTGACTCTTAACTTATTTGAAACTCGATTCCAAGTCGATATCTCCCGAGTTTCATAACTAGATTTCTTCTAGATCCTTATTAAATAAGTATTTATCCTATTAATTAGTTACGTAAAAACAGATGAGAAAATAAGGCCGATAGGTTCGAAAGAGATATCAAGAAGTCAATACCAACCAAATCGTTAAAATGGCAGAAAACCGTATACTAAATAATTACCAATTGATCTTACTAACTTTTTAGTGTTAAACTGAACTTGATACCAAACAAAACTCTTATTTTACTAAGATTTCCAAAAAGTTTTAGGTCTTAACCTTACCTTCTTCTTAGCTTTGCCACCACCAGATCCTTCTTTCTTTTTCTGAGTTTTTTGTGGCTGCTTTGCCGAAGATTTTGAATCCTTTTTGGGAGGCTAAAATACAAATTAAACTTTAAAAGAATATCACTGCTTAAATAAATAAAATCAGATTTTTGTCAAATAATATAATCAGACTCATTAAATCAGTTTTTACAACCACGGAGATTGTCTTGATGTAGATTTTTCATCACAAATGAAACACGCGACAAGATTTTCTAACCTAAATTCACAAATTAAAATTTGGATAAAAATATTCATTAACTGTAACTTCCTGGTTAAAACCAAGTTCTACAATTTAAACAAAGACTTATTTCATATCTAAAATTTATGATTTTTACGGAAATAAATAAAAATCGAAAAAATAAAAACAGACATCCACTCACCATCTTGACTTTTTCGAAAGGAAGAAATGGAAGGAAATTAAAACCAGTTTCCGGAACCAGAACTACCAACCTACATCAACAGGAAAAATAGCGTTTTTTTTAGTGTAGCAGTTCTGTCCTTGTTGGTCCGCATTGGTTCTGCTTAGTGATGGATTTTCGCCGGGAGCATTTGATTGCTCATAAATTGCTTCTGTAGTAAACTTTATTGTTCCCAAAGCAAACTCAATTTTTCTATATTTAAAGTAGAGATGAGTTGTAAAAACTTCGGGCGTTTGTTTTTGAGAGCATTGGGGCAGCATTTTTTCGGAGCATATTTTATTTCTTCCGGAACATTCGATGACGTCAAAAATTATTTTATTTATGTTTTGAATTATGTTATTGCAATGTAACCTCTGGTTTGGCAGCATTGTCCATAAATCGTTAAAAAATTAAATATTTAATGTTAATGATTGTTGTTATGCGATCAAGTATTGAGATCTGAGTAACTCTTTCCGCGGTCTTCGAGTAGTGCGGTTCATGTCTACATAGACTTCCCAGGTAGGCGATTGAAGGCATCGTACGAGCGTGGCTGTACCCTTGGGGATCGAGAAAAGATTGACGCTAACTTGGGGCTTCTTTCTTTTGGGGCTAAGCGCTGTGAGTGAAGATTCCTAAAGCCTGAAGTTTTTGCGTTTTGGTGTTGAACACATGGTGTCCTCGTATGGTCGAGGAGGTGCGCACGCTTTGCGGAAATGCGTCAGTAGTGAAAGTGACGGTTATGCGCGATACCAGTAGCAGCCGCTGGCTAGACAGTCACAATTTATGCATGTATAGAGAAAAAATTTGTTTTTAAACAGAAAACATAGCTTGAACAATAAAAGGAAAATCTGGGGGTCTAGAACCCGACAATCCAATTTTCCAACCACTTGACGATGGCTGTATGCACTAAGTGTCAAAGCCAAAAACCGAAAATAGAATAGAATAGAGATCTGAGTAGCTTTCCAGTGACGCTTATAAAGCGCTCCCGAGTAGCTCAGGAGCATTTCGTTCTACTTTATAGCGTTCAAGTGACGGAAAGTGTTATGCACTTGAACTACCCTGTTTTTCTTTTCCCTTGCCCCTCATGCACCAGCCCCTCCTTTGGTTTTTGTGCTTTAAACGTGTTTTTTATGGTTAAGGATGGATTTTTAAAAATTATTTGTTTAAAATGGATTTTGATATATATTTTTTAAAGAGTTGTGGTTCTAAATTAAACTACAACAATATAAATTACATTTATTTTTAATTCTGTAAATTGGAAAATATCATCATCAATATCATCATTTTAAATTCTAAAACTGACAACTTCAAACTATCTAACATGAACTGGTAATTCAGGTAAAACGTGATAAGGGAAGGTGTGTGATCTATAACATTTCTCCCTTTCTTTTTTAAACATAGTCCACTAAATACGAGGGTCTTTTCGTAATCTGGTTGGTCGTGATGGCTCAAAACTAGTGTCGAGTTATAATGGATTCTTCAATGTGCATAGGTTTTTCTGAACAACTTACTGAGCCTTCTTCAGCATTATTTATTTCTGGAAAATTTTCATCATCATCATCAGCATGATGTAAGATATCTTCAAAATCTGACTCATCGTCTTGAGGTGAAATCGTGTTTTGTGGTAAGTCATTTGGATTAAACACTTTTTCTGAATTTATTATTTGTGGTAAACTTGTGCTTGACGTCTTAGGTATGTCAAATTCATCTAATAGCATATTTAGCAAAGGTTGACATTAGGAGCAAATAACATACCTTTTCACCCACATGGGTTCACCGAACACAGAAGTCATGGAGGGACAATATAAAGTTGCATATCAATGGCTTAATGATCTGGTGTACTGCACAGAAGAGTCCACAGGCAAAGATGAAAGTAGTACATCTAGAAAGGCTAAGTTTGTTATCGATAGTGAAGATACTTGATCGAGACGATCAAAAACTTGAATGGGCAATGTTACAGACTTTCAAAAAAAAAAATGTGCTAGGGGTTATAGAATTTAGAGAGTTAGGATCATTTAATTTAGTTTGTTAATTTATTTAAATAATTTACCTTAATTTTCCAAGTTCTTTCATCACTTTCGAAGGTTTCCTTTGAAAACGCCCTCGAATTGATCTGGCTTAAGAACTTTTTATGCCATCCCGTACTATAATTCTTTCTACGATATTTCGAAGATCGATCATTATCTTACTTTTCCACTATACTTAAAAGACGAAGCCTCCGATCAGTCAGTATAAATTGACTTTTTGTGTTGTAAACTCTGAGACATTACTGCTATAGATTTTGGTCGTTGTTGTAACCATAGTTACGTTCCATTGTTAATAAAGGTATAAAAACGAAGACACGCGTGTTTTACATGAGGTGATTTGGAACAAAGTATCTACCTTCATTTTCAAGAAAAATATTTAAGCTACTTTAATTTAGTAAAAGAAGAATTTCGGACTTCCAATGTCTTTATTAATTTATTCACACAACGTTTCGGGCAGTACTATCTCTGTCCGTTCTCAAGTGTAAACTACTTTAATTTCTTCTAAAAAGTACCCATAGACAACATGACATAAAAACCCAAAATAAAAATAAAACAATTATTTGCCATAAAATAATAATGCAGTCGTGTTGATCGAAAATTGCCAGTTTCCCTATTTACTTAAGCCGAGTGGCTTCAATTTTTTTCTCAAAATCAAAGCGAGATACAAAAAATACACTAAGACTAAGAGACTAAAAATTTGCATCTTTTATTACTAGATATAATCTAGAAAATGTATAAAAACTTCATAAAAAGTCAGTGGCGTACTTTTTTTATGAATAATATTAGCTGTAGTGTCCACTGAGACGCCACTGGGGCCTATTGTCTCAATCTAGGTATAGCTTTACAAATGCCCTATTAATTAAATAAGTGTACAAAATTTTCTATTCTATATCGGTTAAAAGGTCTTTAAGATATTTAAAAAATACCTACTTTTGTAAAAATTTTAACACCCCTTAATTTTCGTACCACAGTTAGGAAACACCCTGTATATTTGCGAACTCTGCTTCTAACTATAACATATTATCTTAAAAGTTGGAATTATCTGGAATTCGTGGCGCAGAATTAAAATTAGAACCTTGGGTGTACCGCAGGGTAGTGTGATGGGTCCACTACTTTTTAAAAATATACAGGGTATTTTTAAAAGGTCTATACAAAATACTAACACACTTTTAGACCAAAAAAAATGATATTGATATTTTATAACGCAATTTACCTTGGTCAAAAAGTTCATCGTTTGCGAGATACAGGGCGTTAAACTTTGTATTTTATTTTATTTACTTAAAAAATTATATGTTTGATATTTAATATTTTTTTTTACAAATTTGATGTAGTGGGTAATATGAAGTAAGAAATCGAAAGCTGCTCATTTATTTGTTTTTAAATGTAGGAGGAGCCACCTGTAGTCCTATGCCCATGTTGAAAAAGTCATAACTTTTTTGCTTCGGTGTATTATGATTCTATTAAATAATTTTTATTATTCCATATTTTCTGCACAAAAAGATTTACCTCATAAATATCGCTACGATCAACTGTTTTTAAAATATTACAGCCCAAATGTATTATTCCATAAAAAATTGTCCATTGCAGTCCTTTAAGCTTTATCTAGGCCATCTAGAGGTCTGTAAAAGGTTTGTACAGGGTGCCCGGATTTCGTTGCAGTAGCAGGGTTAATATTAGATATAGATACTTACGGTTTTCGCGAACTGTTACTGGTTTTTAATGAAACGAAAAATGCCACTAAAAGTTTTTTCACGGCCTTTTTTGTTTTTGACATACAGGGCAAAATTTATTTTTTTCCATTTTGGGGCCCCCTGCATTTCAGTTGTCTTGTAAGTTACAACTAAAGTAAAAACAGATATTAGTAGATATTTTTATGTAGAATACGGTGGTTTAGTATGATTTTTAAGAATTTTGTATTTTTCAAGATATAAACCAAATATATGATTTTTCCTAAGGAACACCCTGCATATTTTTAATCATTAAACTATAGAGAACGAGAGATTTTTAAAAATATGCAATACCTAATAGTTATTTTATATTTTTAGACCCTAAATTGATGTTTTTAATTTTGAAATTAAATTTCGATTTTGTTTACATTTTACAGCAAAATCTGCGTTTTAACTATTTTATCTTGCCCAGTATCTCCATTCACCCCTCAGTTCGTTAAGTTTGTTCACTTATTAATTAATCCCAAAATAATTATTTTAAATCAACTTTACTGCGTTAATATTCAAAACGGTGTTTAAAATCTGTATGTATTCATTATTTTTTAAAGATATTTGATTCTTCAAAAAATTATAGAAACATTTTTTGAAACTGTTACCAAAATTATTATCAGAATTTAAAGTATGAAGGTATTAGTTTCCTACATTGTTGTCTACAATTTTGTTTTAAATCGAATGTCTTTTTAAAAATTATAGATACATGCTAATTTTTGACACTGTTTTAAGCATAAACACAGTGGCGCTAATCGAAAATATTTAGTTTTTAATGAGTTAATCAATGAATTAACTTGAGAAACCAAGGGGTAGTTAGGAGGGTGTACTCGAGTTGCTAGACGGTAATAAGATAAAAACAAAATTATGAATTTGGGATTGTTAAGTTTGTATAGACGGTAAAAAACGAATGCTTTATACCATTTTTTTGTCTTGCTTTATTTTGCGGTTAAAACCCGTTTATTTTAATAAAGAAGTGACTCCTGCACGGTCCGACTGTGTCAATTTTTTTTATACCTGCACGGTCTGATTCTATTTATGAATGAACGAAGGAAAGAATTGACACAATATTAAAGTGGATTTATAAAGTCTGTATTAGTCTTAGGTTTAATTAGGAAATAAAAAAACAATTACTAACCAGAACTAACCACGACCCCTCACCCATACTCCATCTTCGGTAAAAAATATCAAGTAACAAAAAACTGAAAAACCATCATTTATGTTATAATATATTAACCGTATGAGGGATGCTTCAACAATCTTAATCTGTTTTATCTGCGTACGTCTAGCAACTCCAGTACACCGAAATAGGAGTGCTGGGTCGGAAAAAAAGCTAAAATGCAGATTTTGTTGTAAAACGTAAACCACATTATGAACAGAGGGCTAACTTTGATCTTTGGTTTTAAAGGCTATATCATGACCCACTATACAGAATTCAATTTCAAAATCCAAAACATTAATCTAAAAGTATACAGACTCTCTACGGATGGGGTTAACAAGAGGAGAAATGGACCAAAAATTTAATTTTTCGAAAAAAGTCATTCTTCATAAAAATTTTTGCTTGTAGAAAAAATATGATTCACGAAGAGAAAATGGTGATTGTGTATACAGGGTTAGCAAAAACTAAAAAAACATTATTTCTATTCAAGAGTAAACTACCTTTATTTTTCATTTTTAGGCAAAATATCATTTAGAAAATGTTTTGTAGCATTTTGAATTATTTTATTAATGTTACAGGGGTATTAAAAAGTTCCATGAAACTGATTTTGGAGTTATCAAAAATTAATTATTTTGCATTTTTATAATAAAACGACCTAAGATACTCTCATAGTTTGCTTTTTGCTGCTTTCTCCAAATTCCTACACAACACAATTTTTCAGTTGTAAATAAATGTGATCAAGGTGTTTCTGCCAAATTATGGAGTCTAATTAAATTTTGTATTATTGTTTTTATCGATTGCAAGCATGATTCTAAATAAATTTTCCTACTAAAATTTTGCTTAAAAATAAAGGTAGTTTACTCTTGGAGAAATATCATGTTTTTAGGTTTTTGCGAACCCTGTATACAAAATCCACATTTTCTCTTAGTAAATCTTATTTTTTTTGCAAGCAAAAATTTTTATGAAGAATGACTTTTTTTAAATTAATTTTTGGTCCATTTGTCCTCTTGCTAACCCCATCCGTGGACAGTATGTATATACATAACTAGATTTTAGGTATTATATATTTTTGAAAAGCTCTTGTCTCCCGTAATTTAATAAATAAAAAATATATAAAGTGTATATAAAGAAAAATTATGTTTGATTCCTATCTCAAAAAATGTAAAATAAAAAAATCTAAACCATTGGATTCTACCTAAAAATATTTATTAATATTTGTTTTAACTTTTTTGTAAGTTACAACTGAAATACTATTGGGGTCCTAAAATCGAAAAAAAAATGGATTTTGCCCTGTATGACAAAAACTAAGGGGGCTATGAAAAAACTTTTAGTGTAATCTTTCGTTTCATCAAAAAGTAACATGTCAAATAATAACCAAGTTACCCTGCAATTGCAACGAAATCCGGACACCCTGTACAAAATGCTACCACACATTTTTAGCTTCAAAATAAAACGATCTAATGATATTTATCCAAGTCGAAAAGTTGCTTGTTTGCAACATACGGGGTATTAAAATTTCAATTTATTTCTTTTTACTTTGACATCTTTATCAATTTAGGCGAAGAACGAATTCTGAAACGGTTACGTTTAAACAATGTATTATACGTCAAAGTTGTCACCAATTATTACCGCGGTTATAATTGGTTGAACGCCTAAAATTGATGCTTGTATCACGCCAACGATCAACTTTACAACTAAGATTAATTACATTAAATCATTATCTTGTGGCATAATAACATTGTGGTAACATTTTAAACAGTCCTTTAAGAGAAATCTGGGTAGCCTAGATAAAGCGTAAAGCAATACAAATATTTTTTGTGTTAAATAGGACGTTAAATGTAAAATATCTCAAAAATGGTTGTTTGTAGCGATATTTACTAAATACAGCGTGTGTACTTAAGTTCGCACTCGTTGGTTCTGGTTAGTTCTAATTTTACGAAAAAAGTTATTCAATAAAAAGTTCTGCGCGGTCAAAAACCTAAAATGAAATCATCAGATATTAATTTTTTTTGCAGTGGTGTACGAGGTATGTCAAAAAATGTTAATTTTGCTCAAGAGGAAAATACCTCAATTTTTTACAATATTGAACATTTTTATTTAGAAAATATGTTTAGGATAAAAAATAGCATTACAATATGCAAACTTATTCATTTTTTTTTTTTGAAATTACGAGCATTTCTGTGACTTTTCGCTCTTTTAACAGTTCTTAAGATTTCTTTACATATTACATTTCAAAATAAGTACACTAATGTGGAGGGTTTTTTTGGTTTGGAATATAGGGTGTAGGCTAAACAGCAAAAGATACAAAAAAAACTAAGATACATGTTCCATTCTCTTTTTAGTATTTAGTTTAATGGCGCGATCAGATCCACGCTAACTTGATTAGTTTTTACTCAAACATTAATGGAGATAGAAAAAAACTTTAAATACAAAAGTTTTATAACTTTTTACGTAGAGTCCAGTGGCATACTTAAAACAAATATAAATGTTTTAATTTTTGAGATACCTATTTTTCAAACTTGCATTTTTTAAAATGAATCTGTATCTGAGTATAAGAAAAAATGCATTTTGTCTTGCGATTACAACAATATATAACATTTAATATTTTGCCTTGTTCTAAATGGCTAAAATAACAAAAGAGGAAAACTAAAATAGTTGGCCATAAATTGAATTAATATTCATTTATGGGTATGTACATATTATATTAAAAACTCAATTTAACAAGAATACTAAAACATGTTTAACCAAAATAATAACAACCACAGAAAATTGACTCATTTAGAATAGCAAGTAAACAATTATCCCATATACCCATTTAACAATTTGCGCTTGTGCCTAATCACAAAATGGGCTTAAATGTTCTCTATTTCGTTCGATGCATTTCTGGACTAAGCTTGTAACCGAATTAGTGGCGCTATAGATGTGAATATGTTAATAAAATTTGCTTTAAGTTTAATTTTTAATTAGATTAAAAGAGAATCAAATATTTACATCTATATCGCTTCTAGTTGGACTACAAGCCGAGTCCAAAAATGCATTGAACATATTTGAAGACATAAGATAAATTGAAGGGTGTCCGGTTCAAACAGGCTAAGTGCCAAATTTAAAGAACAGATATATTTCAGAAAAACGAAATTTTGAGAGGTTATTACCAAAAGGGTAAAATATATATTAGTTTTGATTTAACTTTTTTAAAACAAAGTTTTATAATGTAAGTTTAGCCTTGTTTCAAAATTTTATGCAAAAAATGTGTAATGTAAAATAAAAATAAAAAATAAGCAAATAAGAAATATGCTAAGTGCCACAATAAAAAAAAATCTTTTAAGAGAAAAGAAACTCGTTTAATTCCAAACCTATTCATTAAAATAAACATGTACTAAAACTTAAAATACTATAATATGGACAAAACATGATTTAAACTCAGTCTACTAGTTTACGATAATAGTCTCTATGATCTTTGTTTTCAAAAAAATCCGTCAGAGCGTAATCATTTTTTTTGTCGACCGATATTTTGTTTTTTGGAGGTAAAAGGTTAAGAACAGGTTCCTTTACGTCCTGCGTGGTTTTGGTTTTTATTAAAAATTGGTACTTCCTTCCAACCTTAAACTTTACAATACGTATATTTTACCTTTGTCACTTCAGGATCTTCCTTATCAATGCAGATCATGACTGCTTTACTTATATTTAGTTTCTTAGTATCAATAAGATTTTCCGCAACCTCTTTAAGATTCCTAAATCCAGACGACTTTATATCAATAATCTGAAAGGTAAGTGATTGTTTAGGTTCTCTTTTTCGTAAAGAGTTTTATTTTTTCTAGTTTTATATTCTAATCCAGAAACTTTTAATTTCTTTTGTTCATCTCTATATCAATCTATTCTTTTGTTTTTTATTTTAAAGACGTTAATCACATGTACTAATAAGTCAACAAACACGCTCTAACCAATAAAAAAGCGCCGCTGTTTATTTCGGTTGATGGCACTTAGCTTGTTTGTACAGAAATAAGACAATGTCATTTGTGGGTTTCCCCACTTTCCAATGAATTGTATTACTATACGCGGCAAGCTTGGCACTTAGCATTTTGTGAGGACACATACTATGACACTTAGAATGTTTTTATGCAAAAAAACTAAAAATAATTAAAATGGCACTTAGCCTGTTTGAACCGGACACCCTTCAATTATGTTAGATCATATTATTTTGGATGAAAAATTTGTGGTAGCATTTTGTACAGACCTTTTAGAGACATCCTGTATACAAATAATATTCAGTTAAAATTTTTTAAAAGTAGAATTTTTTAAATTTCTTAAAAACCCTTTAACCGATTTAGATGAAATTGGGTACACTTATTTATTGTAATATGGCGCTTGTAAAGCTCTACCCAGATTAGGATTATTAAGTTCAGTGGGGTCTCAATGGGCACCACAACTAATATTATTGAGAAAGTACGCCACTGACTTTTTATAAAGTTTATATATTTTTTCCCATTAAGAAATTAAAAATGCAACTTTTTAGCCTTTTGTATTTTCTTCGAATCTCGCTGTTTTCAAAAAAAAAAAAAAAAAAAAAATTAAACCTTCAAGTAATACTACAAATTTTTTATAAACAGCATAAAATAAAGGCACCGACTCAGTGCCGTATTATCCATTAGGCTCACTAGGCTACAGCCTAGGGCGCCATGAAAAAATAGGCGCCAGACAGGGGAGTAATAAGCGCTAGACAGAGGAGTTTTTAAAAAGTTTAGGTCGGGTGGGTATTAGAAGAAATACCTCTGTGAATAAGGTGCTTTTAAATGAAATAGGTGCGAAAAGAAGGGAATGACTTTTGGTCATAAAATTTAATTTCGGGTGGTGAAGAGTAAGGCGGCTGAAAAGAAAATAGGCGCAACGGAGGTGAGGACCTTTTTTTTTTTGCTCTTCAAAATTTTTTGGCACGCAAATAGGCGCTCTGGGACTTGTAGCCTAGGGCGCCTCATAGGGTTAATACGGCCCTGCACCGACTAAACGACTGCCGGCGGTATTGCTCAATTATAAGAAGAAAACCGCCGTCCGGCGGTTTTTTATATCTACGTATAGAAAAACCGCCGAATTATGTTTACTTTGTTATTACCGGCGGTTTTTACTTTACCCTTTGGAAAAACAAATTGGAGTAGTATAGCGGGATGGGGAGGGGCAAATGAAACCACTATTGTATATGTGTATCCCAAAGTTTCGTGGCTGGATTGCCACTTTATCAAGGGCCTATAATTAACAAAAACACATGACAAAACTATTTCTTTACATAGACCCAATAATTTACAACACTAAAAAATACTTAAAAAAACATTTTCAGACAGGAAAGCCGAAAAATAACTCATCAGGACGTCATCGTCAGCATTAAAATCAGCAATCAGATATAACTTTTAATTTTTAAAAAGTGGAAAATCATTTACCTAAAAATTAAATTATGGGCAAAAATTTAAAAAAATGTATAAAAAATTATCAAGAAAAAAATATAAAAAGAAAAAAAGTTATTTCTCTATCCAGAATCGGACTTGGGACCTGTCGCTTATGGATCAACACTCGTAACCCTGAAGCTATGGAGCACTTGAATACATTTTTAAAATCTTTATAATATGCTTAAAGAAATAAGCCGTATTAATTAATTACATTATTTATCTTGTAAGTTTTTTCCTTTTTCCTGAGAATTTTAAAGGTTGTTCCACCCTCAATACAAACATACTTTAATGGATAATACTTTAGTTATAGTTCTTTAAAACGATCAGTTTTTTTCTTGCCGCTAAAATACTTCTGGATTTTCTTTTCCTAAGGGATGTACATACTACATATTTTTTATCTTATGAAGATCTAGTAGGTCTCCAAACGTGTCTCTTGAGTTTCATTTTTTTTTGTTGATCAATAATAAAAATAATAATAAACAATAAAACAAATAATTATTAAAGTTAAGGTTAACTTTAACTATTATTAGGCTGCTTTCAGTAATTTTTATAAGCAAAATCGCCGGACGGCGGCTTTTAACGATAAAATAAGTAAAAACCGCCGGTTATAACAAATTAATTATAATTTTCGGCGGTTCTTATATAAGTAGATATAAAAAACCGCCGGCGGTCGTTTTGCCAATGCCTAAAATATAATCCAGAATTAAATATAAGGCAATTTAAAATACTACTTTTTAGTCTCTTAAATTTATTTGTTATCTAATTTCGTTTTTAAGAATAAAAATTAAAGCCACTTTAATTTCTTCTAAAAAATACCCATAGACAACATGGTAAGAAAACAAAAATAAACAAATATTTGCCTTAAAATAAATTAGTAGTGTATTTTATTGGAAATCGTCATTTTCCTTATTTATTGGTCACAATTGATATTTTTAAATTCTAGATTTTATTTCATGATGTTTATGGCAACAAAGCGAGAAGAAAATACAAGAGACTAAAAGGTTGCATTTTTAATTGCTTAATAGGAAAAAATATAAATAATTTATAAAAAGTCAGCAGCTTACTTTTTTCCTAATAAAATAGGCTGTGGTGCCCATTGAGACGCCACTGGATCCAAAATAAATAAGTGTACCAAATTTCATCCAAATCGGTCAAAGCGTTTTTAAGATATTTTAAAAATACCGACTTTAAAAAAAAACTCCAGACATATGTTCATAAAAACCTTTTTTCATAAAAGATATAAAAAAATCACCCTATTAAGTTTTGTACTGTAGTTAGGAAATAATGCTGAAAATACAAACATGTTAGTAACTGGTGAGTATACCTGTCCTTATTAATAGAACTAAATTGTCGAGCCATACAAGTGGTTTACAACAAAGATTTTACAAAGGAAAAAATAATAAGGCAAATATTTTACTCTTTCGCACATGTAGGTAATTTCAAAAATGCAAAAAACATTTTTCTATTTCTTTTACCCATTTTTTCATAAAATTGCAAAGCTTCACAATCAGCTATGGCGCCACCATAGCTACTGTGATTGAAAGTGGAGCTTTACAATTTTATGAAAAATAAGGGTAAAATAAATCGAAAAATGGGGTTTTAAAAGGTGGGAATCAACTATTTAGTACCAATTTAGCTTCAAATCGAGAATTAATTGCAAAAGAAGGGAGTATATAGCAAAAAATAAAATGGGTTTTTAAGAGGTGGAAATCAAATATTGTGTTCCAAAGTAGCCTAAAATCAAGAATTGTTTGCAAAAAAAAGGCAGGTAAGAGAATCCTTTATTAATTTAAATTTAATGCGAATGCTTAAATCCGTGACAGTCTTATTGCATTGTAATAGTTCTGTTATTATTACAGAGTAAAGGTGGGGGGTCATGGTTAGTTCTCGTTAGTTAAATCTTTTTTTTTTTAATTCTCTACTTAAACCCAAGACTAATACACACTTTATTAAGAATTCTGTTCCCACCTTTAGGGTACCAAACAAAAAGGAATGATTATGCTTTTTTTGTCGAGGTGACTAAACCAGAAAAAAAGGGTCAGGTAAGATTTTTATTAGGTCCTCAAACAAGAAGTTCCCAAACCAACATAAACTGGATTTCCTTCCAAATTATAATTGGTACCTGCCTACACGCAATCGGCGGGACGCAAATGGGCCATACCCTTTTTGGCCGCAAGACGCAAGTGAGCTACACATGCTAAGAGTTTTTAGGGATGAGAGGCAAGTGACCTACATCCCGAAAACAAAACGTGTCCGAAATTTCTTTAAGATTCATGATTCATTAACCAAATTTTATTAAAATCGGCGATGCGTCCGGTTTGTAAACAATTAGGGTAATGGCACCGGTAATTGCCACTCCACCAGTAATTGCCACTTGGCTATTATCATGTCAGTTATAAGCTCATCTTTGATAAAAGCAAATCATTCGCGCCACCTATAGATCACCGCAATAATTATCTCCATCATATTTATCAAGAGGATTTCCAAAAGAGGGTGCAACTAGAATAATTTATTTAATAGTAAATCAGTATGGCCGCCGCACCTGAAACAACCTGTTTGCTTATGGTTAAGGTTAAGAAAGCTTGTCTTGTTTTTAGTGATTCTTTCCGTTGTTTTGTGAATAATTTATGTTTTTAGAGAAAAATACATACACCAGGTAAGTTGTTAATAATAATATAACACGTTTATTTCGTAATTTAAACCTACAAGTAACCTAAAGGGGGTGGCAATTACTGGACCTCACATTCCATATAAATCCAATAGTTGCCTTTGGTGGCAATTACTGGGTATTCTCTAAAGACTTATTTGGAGCTAAATAATGTGCAGATATGGAGTGTTCATTGTCTGCTATATATATGGTATAAATTGGAAGTAGATATGTTTTAAAAATCCAGTAGTTGCCACTACCGTAATACAATGGCAATTACTGGTTGAGTATGATGGCAATTATTGCTTCAGGTTCGTAACAGCCCAAGAGCCCGCGACGCCCAGACCTTCGTTATTTTATAAAACCTGAAAGTTTTTCTATGTGTTCCCCCAACACAGGTAAGAACGATCAGGGACTATAAAATATGGGTAGTGGTTACTTTGGCAGGTAACAGGTAACAAAGGTGTATGAAATAGTACCCCGAAATTGTTAAAGTATAAGCGTCAGTTTTCTGATATTTTCTTGGGAATAATATTAGAAATGACGTCATCCATTGCCAGACACTTAGTACGGTTGCAACCCCTTGCCAGACACCCCTAAAGTTTAATAAATTATAATTATACTTTCGTCATAGTATAAAAGCTGAATTTTATATATGTTACTTGGAGGACTATTAGAAGATATTACCTGAGTAGCCAGACAGTTTCAATAGTTTTTACATCTGGCCAGACATATTGAAAGTCTATCGTAGGTGCGAGAGCGAGGCATACATATTCATGCGGATGCGAGTGAGATAGTGAGTATGGTCTATTGCGCACCTCTTACGGCGCAACATCTGTCGTTTATACTTTAGTATTTTGTGTTGAACTATTATACGTTCAGTTTACGTTTTATTATTTTTTGTGAAATAAACGTGGTGCAGTTTTAGAAAAATCTTATTATGGGAGACGTATTAATTTGTTTTATTTGTAAAGAAAGTAGTGGAAAAATAATATTGTTTTCGGAGGAAACATTAAAAAAATGTCAGACTATTTTAAAAATTAGAAAAAACATAACCTTAAATATAAAAACATTACTTTGCCGAATGAATGGACAGACAGTGGTTATCACCGGGAATGCTATAAAGCATTCACAGGACTTATGAAAAATATTTTTCTTCTGAACCTGTAAATTCTGAAAAAAATAGTGAAAAAAAAATCAGCTAGTGAAACTACAGACAATGACTTTCCAGCCACACCGGTGGTTCCTGACGAATCAACCATGGAACCATCTCATTCACAGTCTACAAGCAAATATTGTAATCAGAAGTGTTGATACTGATATTGCTGCAATAATGCTTGGTCATATGCACCACCTCAAAAATGAATCGTTTGTTTGGATACTCACGGGTACTGGAAATAATTTAAGATATGTGGACCTAACAAAAATATACGCACAATTGGGAGAATCGTTTTCCCAAAGCTTACCCGGATTTCATGCAATCACAGGATGTGATTATAATCCTGCATTTTTCAGGAAGGGAAAATTAAAACCTTATAAAATATTGAAAAAATGTCAAGAATATCAGAAAGCTTTCATGAAGTTCGGTAGCAGTGAATTGATTGAAGATAATGATGAGCAACAAAACGTTTTTGATATTATTCAAAAATTTATATGTAATATTTACAATGTCGGCGATATAAGTGATGTTAATGCTGCTCGACTTCAGATGTTCATCGATTCGTACACGGTCTCCGATGTAAACGAAGCTTTTGATCGGAAGAAATTGCGAAATTTCGATGCTAGCAGTCTACCACCTTCTAAAAGCGAGCTTTTACAGCAATTTCTGCGAGCAAACTATATCTGCGCTATTTGGAACAATGCTCATCTGAAAAATCCAACTGCATATCAACCAGAAAATAATGGTTGGCTTTTGGAAAATAACCAATACCATTTTAAATGGTTTGAAGGGGATCAGCTACCAAGCTATGTTAGTGATTCTCTCAAAACTCCATCAGGTATGTAATAATTATTTAAAATTATTGTACATGATTTTGTTATTATTTATAATTATATTAACTTAGTTAAACTTTTACAGAAGCTGAAGAAAAAGACGATATTGAAGATGATCAAGCCATGGACTGGAGTAGTGGTGACGAAGATTCTGAAGATATCGACAACAACGATGAAAATTAATTAATTAATGAAATTAAAATAACTAAACATAATAAAACTATTTTTTTCATTGAATTTCTTAGTACTAAAACTACTGTTCCCTTCTTTAATTTCCTTTCCAATAAACAATCAAGTTTTTAAATAAAATCACCAAATCTCGGAAATATCATAGAATAATTTATAAATAAAAATAATGATTTATAATAAGTGTGAATTTAACCGGGGTTAATAAATTTTTATAATAGAAAAGAAAAAAATAATTAATTAAAAAAAATCAAAGAAAAGAAATCGATTTGTAGATTTTTAAATTATTTAAATATGCATATTTATTTTCTCGATTTATCAAGACTTTGCCTATTTTTTTTTAATTATAAAAATTAATCAATATCCGCTAGATTCAAACTCATCATTTGTAGGCATAAAAATTTTACTAAATCTTTTTTTTTATTTTTAAGTCATACTTAACACATAAAACCTACAGTATAAATGACAAATGTTGCGCCGTAAGAGGTGCGCAATAGACCATACTCACTATCTCACTCGCATTCGCATGAACATGTATGCCTCGCTCTCGCACCTACGATAGACTTTCAATGTGTCTGGCAAGATGTAAAAACTATTGAAACTGTCTGGCTACTCAGGTAATATCTTCTAATAGTCCTCCAAGTAACATATATAAAATTCAGCTTTTATACTATGACGAAAGTATAATTATAATTTATTAAACTTTAGGGGTGTCTGGCAAGGGGTTGCAACCGTACTAAGTGTCTGGCAATGGATGACGTCATTTCTAATATTATTCCCAAGAAAATATCAGAAAACTGACGCTTATACTTTAACAATTTCGGGGTACTATTTTATACACCTTTGTTACCTGTTACCTGCCAAAGTAACCACTACCCATATTTTATAGTCCCTGATCGTTCTTACCTGTGTTGGGGGAACACATAGAAAAACTTTCAGGTTTTATAAAATAACGAAGGTCTGGGCGGATATCAGCAATCGACGCCTGTCGGAATGGAATGTCTTTTTCTATGGCTGCAAAGACTTTTGGCGTTCCAAGGAACACCCTGAAAAAACAAAGTTCAAGGGAAAACACTGTTGGAGCGAAAAATGGGCCCTCCTTCAATCTTGTCAAAAACTGAAGAGAGTGCCTTGGTCAAGTGGATCATTGAAATATCTAAAAGGGGATTTTCGTTGCATAAAGATAATCTTCTGATTACAGTTCAAAAAATAATGAAAAACACCAATAGAAAAAATTCTTTCGTGGACGACAAACCTGGAAAAAACAATTTGATTCTGCACTCAGCTGCAGTACAACTTTAAGTTCAGCCTTCGATTTTGATCTTAATGCAAAACCTTTTGTTAGTGCCTTGAATAGTACATTACCTGGGCCCTCAAAACAAAATATTACCCCTCCAGAAACGCCCATTAATAATTTTAAGAATCTCAAGACCCCAGAAGTTCCAGTTTTATCTAGTTTTAATAACTGTACACCTTGCAGTGAAACATCTACTTCGAGCGTTGCAACACCTTTTAAACGTGCGTTAATATGGCCCGAAAAGACAGGAAATGGACTTAAGCGTAAGAGAAATATTGAAAAGACCCCTTCAGTAGTTACATCGAAAGAATGGAAAAAGTTTATGTTACAAAAGGAAACAAAAAAGAGGGATGAAGAAAAAAAGAAAGAAGAGAGAAAACAACTAAGACTTGAGAAAAAAGAAAAAAATTAAAGATATAGAGAACAAAAAGCCTATATGCAACAAAAAGAAAGCCAAAGTCCAAGAATTTGAAAGTGACACCAGTGATGATGATAATGAGATAGTGGAATATGCTGACAGTACTTCTTTTTGCTCCAACGTTTCTGATTTGGAAAAGTCAGCTTCTCCTGAAACTGTCAATTTACATGAGAAATCCAAAACTCAAGTAGAGCTATTAACAGAACATTACTATGGCGTATACTACGATGAACAATTTTTTATAGGTAGAATTATTCACATTGATAATGAAAAGAAAACTGCTAACATAAAATTTTTAAAAGAAGTAACGGAAAATTCTTTCCTTTGGCCTGCGAAAAATGATATTGATGAAGTTCAACTATACAGAATTTTTTTGGACCTGTAGATTTATTGGGCAACGATCCGTTTTCAATTGAAAATATGATTTTAAAGAAAATTAAAACTGCACTTAGACTTTAAATCGCAAAATAAAAGTGTAAAATAATTTTCCAATTGGGTATGTTAAAATTGTTTTCCTATGTACTTTTTATTTTTTTTTTAATCTGAAACGTATTAAAACTTAATAAATCGTTACCTAATAATAACAATACTGTATTTGGTTATTCATGCATTAAAGTTTTTATGAATATCATTTGACGTGTTTCATTTCTTAATGGCAATTATTGGTCTTTTTATCTGTCAATTACTAGATTTTTTTATTCACAGGTGTCAATTATAGGTTCCGGGAGATAAATTTTTTGAAACATGCTTTATTAAAAATATTAATACCTCGATTAATACATTATTGTTTTTTCAAACTGGGAATTGTTTTTAGAAAGTTCAATAAAGACCTTTCATTGTTGCTTCATCCAAAAAACTAATTTTTTTATTATTATAAGTCACGATTTGGCTAAAGATGTTCTTATAATGGCAATTACTGGTGCCACTACCCTACCTCTATTATTAGGTGTGGAATACTGATATAGTAGGCAGTTTATATCGCTTATCCGGAAAAACAACACACAACTCAAAAAATGCAGAATTTTAGTTATATTGTTGAAATGGTTCCAAAAATTTCTTTTTGCTGCTTATACAATTAAAAAGTTACTTAATCATGTTCTTTATTTATAATTTACAAATCTTTAAATTAACTGTTTTAAACTAAAAGCTAA
This sequence comes from Listronotus bonariensis, assembly GCA_014170235.1. Lineage (NCBI taxonomy): Eukaryota > Metazoa > Arthropoda > Insecta > Coleoptera > Curculionidae > Listronotus > Listronotus bonariensis. The sequence goes on along the minus strand of JACEGR010004782.1, from coordinate 28,964 downwards.
ATTATGTTAGTTGCTTTTTGAGTTGTGACACTTTTTTCCAGATAAGCAATATGAAATATAATAAATTTTTTATTGATCTTCATAGTTTGGCAAAAACGCCTTGATCACATTCATTTACACCTAAAAAATTGTGTTGTGTAGGAATTTGGGAAACAGATGTTTAAAAAGCAAGTTACAAGAGTTTTTAGTCATTTTATTATAAAAATGTTGAGAAAAATGTATACAAAATCAACATTTTTTCTTCATGAATCGTAGTTACTTTACACTTTATACTTTTTATAAAGAATGACTTTTTGAAAAATGAAATTTTTGGTTCATTGGTCCTCTTGTTAACCCGATCCGTCGACATCAGTCTGTATATTATTATTATTAGCATTATTTTCAACAGAGAATTATTACATTGTAGCAGTATTTTAAGCATGGTGATTCTAAAAAGTTGGCCATTAATATTTTATAAAAACTGGATAAATTAAGTTTCAGCTCATCTAGAATAGTAACCCATTTAGTTGCAAAGTATATTTTTTCTGAGAAATCACACAACAATAGAAATTACTTTAAAAAACTTACTGTTTTTCTTTTCGGTGTCTTCAATATTGTTGATTTTTTTTCCACTTTTACTTTGCCTATTTTTGCCTTCGGTATTGGTTTCTGCTAACGTGTTCACTTCCTGATCATCGTCATTCTCTAAAAATTTTTTATTTCCTCTTTTTTCGACATTTTTGGTGAGACAACGTTTGTGCCGTCCGTTTTGGTACCCTTACCCACAAACGTACTTAAATCAAACTTAAATCCTATATCCTAACTTCCTAACCACAAAAGAGAAAAATTAGTTCGTGAGCCTTTTAACACAGACACAAGAAAAATTTAGGTTAGAACTTTCAAGCATACACACCCTAGATGCAAATTACCGGTCAACCGTGCAAACTCTAAGCATATACTTACTAGAGGCTGCCTATAGATAATACAAATGATTACTGATTTGAAAACTATAGAATTTACCCAAAAAAAAAACTTGTATTTTTATTTAAAATGTTAGATAAAAACCTAATTGTCTAGAAAATAACCATAGACAAGATTATTATAAAATAACTTCCAATCGTACCAAGTTATAAAAGAGGTGGTAGAGCAGTGTATGCATGGTTGCAGCATTTTTAAAGGGAACCTTTGCAATTTATATAATAAAAGGTGGAAAATACATAAAAAAACGGGGTATTAAAAGGTAAAAATCAAATATTGGGGGCCACTTTAGCTTTAAACCAATAATTGTGTGCAAAAGAAGGGGGAATATAGTAAAAATAATATTAGTTTGATTTTCAACTTTGATGATGGATATCTCGGAGAAGAAACGATACCGAAAAAAATCGTGATCAGCGCCGTAAAAACCCACATATGCCAAATTTTGCCAAAACCGGAGTTACTCCCACTTTCTAGACAATTACCGATAAAAAAATTTAAAAAGGCACTTTATGGGTCTAGAAAGTAACGGCAATTCCCATTTTGACCAATTTTGGAATAAGGTTGTTTTTTGGAGCGCTGATCAAAAATCTAAAATAATTTTTTTGATAGACACACGTTTCGTTTTTCAGATATTTATCATTAAACCTAAAAATTGAACTAACCCTATTTTTCCTATATTACCGTAAAAAAATCTTGCATCATCGTGTACATTTAATTTACTGGCATTGCCAACAGTCTTAAATGGCAAGGCATTGGCAAAAAGGCATCAAAAAGACACGAAAATGGGCAATTGGCCATTATTGGCCCACGTACTAACCTTTTTGTTCCGTGGCCCACGTATCGCAGATTCTGTGATGGCATCCATCATTAATAAGCTATGATGAAAAAATGCGTTTAGGATAATGGCATTTATTATTAAATAAGTATTGCAAGTTTTATAAGTTGAATGTATAATATGCATGTTTATTTCGTGTAAGCGATGCATCAAAACAAGTATTGAATGTGAATCTTTTTAAAATATATCTATGATTAATCTTATCATTACATATAGTTGCTCTTATTCATGCATATGGTGACCTAGAACAGAGGCGCATTTACAAATTTGCCGTAGGCTATTTTATTTTCGCTGCCCCTATGTTTAGTCGTTTTCCTGGAAAAAAATTTTGAAGCAAAAAAAAAAAGGTCCTTACTTTATTTTTGTTTTAGTACGTACGAAATAAAATTTCAAACCAACAAAATTTTTATTTATAAGTACAAAATCTGCCGCCCCTTAAAAGAACGTCTGCCGCCCCCTAAAAACGCCGCCATAGGCTTCAGCCTACTCAACCCTTTTGGTAAATACGCCACTGACCTAGAAGAAGGTGTGTAAACAAAATCGGTATTATTTGAGAAAAACGGGCTCAATTTTCAGCGTCTCTATTAAATAACAATAGAGGCGCTCGTGATGATTATAAGATTTTGAAACAGTGTTGCCAGGCATAAGATTATGTAGTAGAATTCACTATTTTTTTTGTAGAAAATATGAAGATTTTTTTATTAAACAGGTTTTTAATGTCACTAAAACTATTTTGTTTGCAATTTAAATAAGTAAAATTTAGAAAAAAGTATAAATAATTATTGGAAGATTTGCTTGAGTATAGAAACGATAGACACGCTAAATTTGGAAATATTATTTAGTTACCTATATTTAGTTAAAATACAGTTAAATTCTTTAAAGTAAATTTGCGCTGGTATAATCTCCCAATAGTAATTAAAATGGCCTAAATCTACTAAAAGTATTGAAAAGTTACCTGGTGATTAAAGTTTTTATTCTTATTTACTTTTTTCCACTTTTGTATTTGTTGGAATTGGAAATATTTAACAATACAAATATTAAGTACACCACACAACACCACTTTATTGTTTAATATTTACATAATTGGTACAAATTTTAAGAATTTTTTTGTTTAATATCTATTCATTTGTGTAAAATATAGTAAATAATACATTTTACGTGTTCATTTATGAAATGACATTGCGCAACATGGTTTTACACGGACTGCTTTGCAAAATGTAAACTTTTTGAATGACGTGATGACGTGTATAAGTTAGGTTATCAACCAAAGTCAAAAAATTGTCAAAAGACAAGTAATTTTGTTTATTATGTGCATTAAAATATATGTTTTATTGTTTTAAATGTTATATATAGAAAATACTATTTTGCTACAAACTGCTAAATAGGAAATATTCCGAAAAAAGGCCATATCGGCTTTTAAAACTCAGTCGGTAAGTATTAAACTGGCAAATTATTTAAATATTTTTAAGTAAAGCTTGCGTTAAACCCAAAGAGAATAGACAAGGATAGAGGATCAATCGCCAGTTCGAAAAGAGGCACAATTTGAAGAAAGGGTCTGCGGGATGGCAGAGCATGCGCATACGCACTCCCAATGTCAAAATCGGCGGTATATTCAAAAACATTGATTTATTGAGTAAATATACATAAAACACTAATAAAAAGTGTAAAATGTGGTTTATACTGAAATTTATTAATATTTTAATGACTAAATAGTGGTAATTTAGTGCTAATGGTGTATTAAAATCTATTTGGTAGAAGTCTATTTTATACTTAGATTGGAATAGGTTAATGTGGAAAAATATATATAAATTTTAGGGAAATAAGAACTAAAAATGAAAATCTAAACAAAATTATTTCTTAAAAACTAAACTTTTATTGTGAAATTACATATTTAGCATAAAGAATGGTTGTAAAATGTAAAAGAAGTGTATAATTTTAAGAAATATATGAAAATAGCACGCTTAAACTTACCAACCAAATGAATTAGATTAGATTTATTTTGATCCTATTTAGTTGAAAGGTATTATAGTGTATAAGTTAATATTTCTTATACTGAGAAAAGCGTAGTAGGATTTCAGTTTCCATAGGCCACTGTGCTTGGTCCATTTTATTCGATATCTACATACTTGTTTTTTAGGTATGAGGAAGCAGATAAGATTGTAGCTTTTAATTAACAATGAAAATTTACGTTTCCACAATACTGGATACTTACTTATTTTGAAATAAAATTCTTTTGTAAAGGAAGCTCAAAAATGCTCGGTATTGCAGAAAAAAATCTTAATCCTAAACATCTTTCTTTCCACAAATTTTCGATATTGACAAAAATAAGTGTACGTTCCTCATAATATAAATTTATATTTTTTAAGATATTTCATATACCTACCACTGAAAACAATTAATATCGGATGGTTAATTTTTTTAATAAAATTAATAATAAGTTTGCCTTATGGTACGAACTTAAGTAGACACACTCTATATCTTGGTTTGTACCTTAACTGGGTCAGTTATTAAGTTTTTTAAGTGTTTAGGTCTTTTTATTTTTTCGCTTTAGTAGAATTTTTATCACTATTAATACTTTTTAAACTGGTCATTTGTCTGTCTTTTACAGTTCAAGCAAATTTTTTAAATACGGAGTGACGGACACAGAAATCCTCTATTGGTTCATTGTGCTTTTACCTCCAGCAAGATATTCATTAAATATATTTTACGTATGTATATAAAATATTAACGTATGTTTTGTTACATAAATAAATCCTAGATAAAGTGTAAGTTTTTATTCAAAAAAAACACAACGTTAATAATTTAAAAAATCATTTATTAAAAAATCCATAAATTTACACAAAATTTGTTTCAATAATTTATATCTATAACACAGGTCACACGTAAAATCAAACCGAATAAAACACAAAACAAATATACAGCCACAACAATCACAAAACATCAGCCATATTGAACATGTGAAAGTCAAGAGTTTTGACATTTATAACAGCCAATAGCAAGCCGGAAAAAGAACCTCCCATGCGCATGACGAGTAATCCTGCTGTGTTAAGTTAACCATCAAACCGGTAAAAGTTCGCAAGATATTTGGCTGCTAGTATTGATTCAGACACGAAAATATTACGTAAAAAGTGCGTACTGAAACAAAAAATTATAAATAAATCCATACTTTTAACCAAGCACGTCCTTTTTACCAACGTTAAGCATGAATAAAATAAAACTTTGACGAGCTCTTTTGGTCGCTGAACACAATCACAAGTCGCAGGTGTGTGCCATTTCTTAATTTGTGGGGGTAAATCAACTGTTTCTCTCCCCTTGTCCATTCTCTTTGGAATAGACAAGGATAGAGGATCAATCGCCGTTTCGAAAAGTGGCACAATTTGAAGAAAGGGTCTACGGGATGGCAGGGCATGCGCATACGCACTCCAATGTCAAAATCGGCGGTATATTCAAAAACATTGATTTATTGAGTAAATATACATAAAACATTAATAAAAAGTGTAAAATGTGGTTAATACTGAAATTTATTAATAATTTAATGACTTAATATTGGTAATTTAGTGCTAATGGTGTATTAAAATCCATTTGGTAGAAGTCTATTTTATTTTTAGATTGGAATAGGTTAATGTGGAAAAATATATATAAATTTTAGGGAAATAAGAACTAAAGACGAAAATTTAAATAGAATTATTTCTTAAAAACTAAACTTTTATTGTGAAATTACATATTTAGCATAAAGAATGGTTGTAAAATGTAAAAGAAGTGTATAATTTTAAGTTAAGAAATATATGAAAATAACACGCTTAAACTTACCAACCAAATAAATTATAGATTTATTTTGATCCTATTTAGTTGAAAGGTATTATAGTGTATAAGTTAATATTACTTATACTGAGAAAAGCGTAGTAGAATTTCGTTTTTTTCGAATTTTGTTTCCATAGGCCACTGTGCTTGGTCCATTTTATTCGATATCTACATACTTGTTTATTTAGGTATGAGGAAGCAAATAAGATTGTAGGTTTTAATTAACAATGAAAATTTAAGTTTCCACAATACTGAATACAATATTATTTTGAAATAAAATACTTTTGTAAAGAAAGCTCAAAAATGCTCGGTATTGCAGACAAAAAAATCTTAACCCTAAACATCTTTTTTCCACAAATTTTCGATATTGACAAAAATAAGTGTACTTTCCTCTTAAGAAAAATTCATAATTTTTAAGATATTTCATATACCTACCACCGAAAACAATTAATATGGGATGGTTGAATTTTTTCGTAAAATTAATAATAGTTTGCCTTATGGTACGAACTTAAGTAGACACACTCTAATCTTGGTTTGTACCTCAACTGGGTCAGTTATTTAGTGTTTAGGCCTTTTTATTTTTTCGCTTTAGTATAATTTTTATCACTATTAATACTTTTTAAACTGGTCATTTGTCTGTCTTACAGTTCAAGGAATTTTTTAAACATGGAGTGACGCACACAGAAATCGTATTGGTTCATTATGTTTTTACCTCTAGCAAGATATTCATTAAATACATTTTACGTATTTATGTAAAATATTAATGTATATAATATTTTGTTAAAAAAATAAATCTTACATAGTGTTAATTTGTTTTTATTCATAAAAAAATAACGTAAATAATTTCAAAAATAATTTATTTAAAAAACCAATAAATTTACACAAATGTTGTTTCAATAATTTATATTTATAACACAGGTCACACATAAAATTAAACCGAATAAAACACAAAACAAATAAACAACCACAACAATCACAAAACATCAGCCATATTGAACATATTGAAAGTCAAGAGTTTTGACATTTATAACAGCCATTAGCAAGCAGAAAAAAGAACCTCTCATGCGCATGACGAGTAATCCCGCTGTGTTAAGTTAACCATCGAAGTTCGCAAGATATTTGGCTGATAGTATTGATTCAGACACAAAAATGTTACGTAAAAAGTGCGTACTGAAACAAAAAAAATATAAATATATCCATACTTTTAACCAAGCACGTGCTTTTTAACAACTGTAAGCAAGAATAAAATAAAACTTTGACGAGCTCTTTCGGTCGCTGAACACAATCACTAGTCGCAGGTGTGTGCCATTTTTTTATTGGTGGGGGTAAATCAACTGTTTCTCTCCCCTTGTCCATTCTCTTTGTTTAAAATTTGACGTTAAAGTAAGGTAACTTCATAGTTTAGAATTGTACTAGGTATATCCTTGACAGATGCATTACACCTGCCTTCGAGGTTATGCATATTCGAGACAGTTTTGCCACTTGGCTATAAAGTAATAATTACTTTATTTATATTATACAGTGTGTTTTCGGAAGTTCTTACCAAATAAGAAAATGTTTATTTAACAACTCGAAAAAAGTGCTTTCTTCATAAAAAACCTGCTTAATAGGAAAATACATTTACACAAAAATATTTGTAGGTTAGATGTACAGCGTGGCCTAAAAAACTTGTTTCCAAATTGAAATTTAAAGTATTTTTTAACTAGGGTAGAAAACTTACTAAAAGGGTGATTTCCTATGTCATTTTATGAAAAAAGTTTCTATAACCATATGTTAGGAGTTGCTTCGTTTCTAGATACAAGGCGTTAATTATTTTTTAAAAGTCGGTATTTAATAAATATCTTAAATACGAAACCACATACAAAAAAAATGTACAACACTAAAAATTTGTATTTTTATTTGCTTCATGAAAAAAATATACAAACTACATAAAAAGCCAGTGGCGAACATTTTTCTCTCAATAATATTGGCTGTTGTGCCCACTGAGACGCTACTGGATCCAATAAAGTTAATCTAGGTAAAACTTTACAAGAGCTTGATTTCATTAAACAAATACACCAAAATGTTTCTCTGATTCTAATCTGATTTGAACCCAGTCGATTAAGGGGTATTTATTATATTTATAAAATATCGATTTTTTTTAAACTTTAACGCCATGTATTTCAGGCAATTCCGGACATAATTATGTTTATAGAAACTTTTCTTCATAAAATCACCCTTTTAAGTTTTGTGCCGTAGCTAGGATATACGGTGTATATTAATTTGGTAACACGACTTCTTTAAGCCACCCTGTACAACCAACATAAAATTATTTTTGTGAAAATGTGTTTTCTTATCAAGCAGGACTTTTTTAAAGGGGCATTTTTTTTCGTAAAGTAAATAAATAAAAAGTTTCTCATTTGGTAAAAACTTTCGAAGGCACGCTGTATATGTAACTAATTTTCATTTACTTTTTAGATTACCCAAGTTTTTGCTGGCTAATTACACTACTACCGAATCCTAAAAACCTTTGTTGGAAACTATTTATTGAAAAACTCTGTTAGGTTCATAAATAAAAAATAATATGATTTCCTGAAGTTCAAGAAAAGCGTATATCGGCGTACCTAATGTAGCACTGTACAATACCTACTTTATTCATAACTTTATTCCTTATCTAACCACCTTGACAATTTTTTAGTACAGGTGAGCGGATCCTAGCTACGTCCTTGCTTAAAAGTAAATTTTATTATTTACTACATTTAAGCAGTGGGCGAGACTATTTTTGTCTAATCGCTATCTGCTAGTGTTCACCGCACTAAAACTCAGTGGAAGGAATCAAGCTTGCACGACGTGTATACTTAGCTTATAAGTTCTAGACAAACGTTAAATATTCTTGTTTATTGTTGTATACAAAGCCTTGTGACAATAGCAATTATTTTTTTATATATAAAGTGAACTGTTTAATGGAAGCCAGGGTTTTTTTTAAATCATTTATTTTTTTATATTTAACAAATAAGTATTCGCAACATTGCAAAACTCTATTTTGTATATTTTAAAGCAACAAGTCTAACCTTTAGTTTTAAACTCTACTTGTATCTTAAGAGACAAGCAAAATTTTTAAATCAACACTTTAAATACAAAAACTAAACAAAAGTTTAACTTCCAAAAAGTAAACGACAATTTAAAAAATTAAAGATAAAGTAAAAAAATTTATTTTATTTTTTTTTTTGATTATTAATGACACAGTTCAAAATTCCTATTCCTATTTTTATTATCTAAAATAATTAAGGAATTGTTCCTCCTTCAGGGAAATGAGAGCTAAAGCTAAATTAAAATAATAATACTTTTTTTATTCAACCGAAAAATGCATATAATAAAATTAAAATAATGGTGATCTTGGGAATTTGGGCACCCATTACGTAATTCTTTCAAAATATCATATTTTTGTTAAATACAAACTCATTAAAATTGGGTAGTGTTCTCTATAGCGTCGTATTTAAAAATTATTGAAATTTTCTATTTTACTTTTGTACTATTTTTTGTACATATGCAACATAAGCAGCAACCCCAGAAAGATCCCGATTGACCACAGTACCCTCTAGTGACATATTTAGAACTATAATTTAGACAAAAAATCAAGCCCGTTTTGAAAGCATGTCGATTACACTCCTTCTTCAAGGTCTCCTTAACTAAATCCTTCCTAAACCTTTAAGCATCGAGCCTATACCTATTAGAGGCAGTCTTACAACTTGGCGTGCAAACAATTGTATGCCTAAAAAGTAAAAATAGTATTTTTTTAGCAGATGGCCATCTGCTATACATACTTCGTTTGAATTCAATGACATTAGCAATTACTAGTATTAAATAATTAAATACTAATAATTTATATTGACGGTTATGATATTTTTTTCTTTAACTTTGAATGTAATAGCATGTTAGTTTTTCATTATGTTTATTTGGGGTTTTATGCATGTTTTTTTTCCTAAAAATCTTTTTTTTATGTCCAATTCTCGCACTTTTGGGTAAAAATTTGTCATTTTAATAAAATATGTCTTGGATGTTTATTGTATTTTTTATTTTGGTAATTCGAAAATTAGGCTTATGTATGCTCCACTAATAGATTTTTTGTCTTGTCACATAATACTAATGATGGTTTTGTGCCAAAAGCACTGTGCTAAAATTTTGAAGGATAAAATCTTTCACGGAATGTAGAAGTTTATTGTTTTTTTACATTTTTACCTATACACATTTGTAAATAATTTTTATTTTATTTTTTAAATTACCCAATCTTTTGCTGGGTAGCCAGACATCAATACTGCATCCCAGAAACCTTTTTTAATGAAAGTCCCTACTATATAAGATTTACAATTTAAAAATGTTATTGTGTCTTGTAGTCCAAGAAAAGCGTATATCAGCGTACCTAATGTAGCGCTGTATAAAACTTTATTCATAACTTTGTGACTTATCTAACCAACTCCGCAATTCTTTGGTACATTCTTTAAACACGTCGTGCCACTTCAAAACATTCATGGGCAATTTTTTCCCACGCGTGGAAAGGAATGTTTATATTGATTAATTGATAGGTATCAGGTGGAATGCACCCATAGAATATTGGTTTTGGTTTTTTGTGTTTTATTTTAATTTATAAACACTTTCAATTTAAAAAAACTTCCTCGTTTTAAGTGTATTATTTAGCATTTAACACTTACTTTGAGGCGTATTTCCATGGACTGCAGAACGTTCGAGTCGTAGCTATTAGTTTTTTTATCTAATAACTGAGACATGAGCCCTATAACATTTTGGTATACATATTTGTTTTTACAAAAAAAAAGGGTCCGCGCCCCCTCTGAGAAAATCTCAGTTTTGAAAGCAAATCCCCCATCTGTATTATTTTTTTCGTGAATTTTATCAAGTCTTATACAATAGTCCTAATTTTTAAAAAATTATCAATATTTTTTAAAAGTTATAGTCACTTAAAATTTTGTCACTCATCAACATTTACCAATAAACATTTTGATCAAATGAAAAATACAAATAGAGGATTCGCTTTCCAAACTTTGATTTTTTGGCGGGGAGAGAAAGGAAGTAAATTTTTTTATTTGGAAAATTTTAAAAACTTTGTTTTTAAGGAATCATTTTAAGACCAGCGGCTTTTGGTATTCATTTGGTCTGGTGTGGGTCCCACGTCTTTTTTTACAAAATACTTCCAGATCTTAGCTACTACGCTTTTGCTCATAATGAAATGTTGTTATAAACTACATTTAAGCAGTTAGTAAATGTATTATTTATTTTTCCAATCGCTATCTGCTATTGTTCAAGAATTTAAGACATTGAATCTAAATTGAAGGAATCGAGTTGGCACGACGTGTATACTTAGCTTATGGGATCTACATATCGTCGTCTTAGTATAAAGGTCCCTAACTCCACTTTTATACAAATATGAGATTCTTACCCCATTTGTTAAAGTGTAGCTTAGGCTAATTGTAATAGAATTTCTATAGCTGACCTATGCGTCTAACACTTAAAAACCCTCAAAGGCAATATGCCTAATGAATATAATTATGTGGGAGAACGCCTATCTCCAATAAAATTATTAATAAAACAATATATTAGTTCATTCTACAATTAAATAATACAGTAGTACTCCTAAAATTACCTACATATCACATATCACATTTCAGTAAAAATATAATAATTTTTTAGTAAGCATTCAATTTTTATCTTGTCCTTTATTATGTACCTAAAACGGAGTTAAGCAGTTTTCTTACTAAGGCGATGATATGTATCTATGTACATAAACGTAGATTATTTTTGTTTGTTGTAGTTTATAAAGCTTTGTGACAATAGTCATTATTTTTTATATATAAAGTAGATAGTTTAATAGAATTTAAATTAAAAGAAAATTATCTGTATTTTTATATTTAAAAGATAGGTACTCGCAAAATTTTAAAACTCGTTTTTATTTTATTTTAAAATTACAAGTCCAACCTTTAGATTTTACTAATGTAAGTTTATCTAAAGAGTAGCGAAACTTTTACAATAATAAGTACTTTAAATTTAATATAAATTTAACTAAACAAAATTTAATTTTCTAAAAGTATAAATAAAAATTTAAAAAGTAGACGCCTAAGTAGGATGTTTTTTTGTATCACAAATAGCAGACGACCTGGGGTCAGTCTTTGGGATCCAGATAGATATACACGTCGTGCCAGCTCGATGTTATCAACCGAGTTTCAGTGTGGAGGACACTGGCCGGTACAGGGGTAGACAGGAAACTCATGAATTAATATCTTTAAAATTGCCTTTGATTAAACTAAAAATGCATAATACAATTTAAATGATGGTATGTATTTTAATTAAACAGCAATCTTCGAAAATTTTCGCACCTAATTTATAATTCTTAGAAATTTTTGTTGTTCTTGTTAACTAAAAACTCTTTCAAATTAAGTAGTGTATAATGTCTTTTTTAAATGATTATTTTCTACTTTACCTTAGTACTAATTCTTGTAAATATGCAATGTATACAGTAGAGGCGCACTTACAGCCTTGCCGCCCGTAGGCTATTTTATTTTCGCCGCTTCAGCCTACTCAGCCTATTGACAAAGGCGCCACTGGTATACAGCATCCCTAGAAATCCTTTAAGGAACAACAGTACCCTCTGGTGTCATATTTAGAAATTTAATTTACACAAAAAAACAATCCCGTTTATAAAGCATATCGATTACACACCTTCCTCTAGGTTACCATAAACAAGGGACTGCTAGGTCACCATATTCATGCATAAGTTAGTGTCAAACTGATTATATTAGGTGAAACTACATTTTCTGGTGTGTAGGCTGTGTAAACCAAAAAATATCTTACTACCACGTTTAATGATATATACAGTGAGAATCTTAAAAGAGTACCTCCCCCTTATCTTTTGAATGGGACACAGGGGTCATATCAATTTTCCAAGGGGGGCCATACCATCAATAAATGCTCATATTTGCAATTAGGTGTGTTGAGATAAAAAAAACTTAATCGGTTACAAAGGATATGGCATGAAAGGGGGGCATGGCCACCCCCTTATGACCGCCCCTGATGAGACAAGTTATTGAGATCGGGTAAAATTTGAGTAAAAGGGTGTCACTTAAACTACTCTGACATAAAAATCATTTTGGTTTGGAAGGCAGTAGCAACTTTTTTCAAATGGAAAGAGGAGTTACGTGGCACTTTGTTTTAAAGGCCTTTCGATTCTCTATTCATTACCATTTTATTTTTAAAAATCGATCCAGTCGTTCTAGAGTTACAGGTGTTTAAAGTTTAGCTCCAATTTGTACATACATTGCGGTTTTTAAAAGTTCTCTCCCTCATAACTTATGAATGGGTCAAGATATACTTTTTGGCATTAAAATATCTTTGGTCACGTGGTCTAGTATCAAGGGGGCACTGGCAACTTTTTTATTGCAGATAGAAGTGGAGGTCACGTAGCACTTCGTTTTAAAGGTCCTTGAATTTTCTACTTACCGCCACTTAAGCCAAATTACAAACGGTTCTAAGTGCGAAACGGCTGGGCAGATTTTCATAAACAAAGGGGTAGAGAATTTAAGGGCCTTTAAAACTCTACATGATTCCCATTTCTATTTGAAAAAAAAGTCCCATTAAAAAAAAATGTGGTAACTATTTTAATATCATCACTGTATTTTATTTTGGTAATAAATGATATACATTTGGTCATTAAAATTTTAAATAGGTACACACAACTAAAGGGAAAAAATGGAATTTTTTAAACATCTTATTAGGATATTTTATATTTAAATTTTACACTTAAATTCGTTTCTAATGACATAGCGCAACATATAGGTAATTTTTAATTATGTGACCATAGATCATTTATTCAAGAATTCCATAATTCGGATTACTTGAATATGAGCTGACTAAATAATTTAAATAAATAAAATGGTTTTTTGAACATGACTTTTTGCGTTTAATTAGCAGGTTAGGCGAACGGTTGGGCGAAAGCAATGTAGGTTGGGCGCTTGCCACACCGCGCCCAGCCCTGGCGCCGCCACTGTTTTGGCATCACCAACTTACATTTTTAAATGCGCACGGTCCTAATATTATATTATCAAAATTTTAAAGCCAATTTTATTTCGAATTCACAATAAAAATATTAAACTCTACATTTTAAAGTAATACATTAGTTTAATAAAAAATTTAATAACCTAAAAATGCATATATACGAGTAATAATTGATTAAATGTTTTACTTATGCACTGACAATTTTTATAGATACATAATACGTGCATTTTTTTACCTGCAATTTATCTAAAATATGAGGAAAGCCTTAAAAACAAATAGTTCATTTGGTGGTAGATAATTTTTTGTGTAATGGTTCTTAAACTGCGCAAATGCAAAAGAACTTAGAAAGCTTGTCAGAGCCTATTTTTGCCCCCATCCCACCCAAAGAGAAAAATAATAATTAGCTTTTGTTTAGGTGCGATGTTCAGAGGTGAGGACGTTTTTAGGTCTTCAATATTTTTATTGCGAATATGTTTATTCTGGTATTTTTATGGTTTATTTGTTTGCTGGCAGGTTAAATATAAACAAAATAGTATAGACATTTAATAAAACTTTTAAGAAAATTAAATCTTAATAACATAATTAAAGTAAAGATTGCTTTAAAAAATGAATTATTTAATATAAAATAATTATTTTTATTAGGATTATCCATGATGTTTTTGAAAAAACTTACCACTCAATTTATCTGCGAAAAGAGACAGATTTGAAAAAATTGTCAAATCACGTCAAAATATTTATTGAGGGAAACATTTTAAACAAAAATTATTGGACCGCCACTTTAACCCTTTACCACCAGGGCCACCACCCCAAAATTCTTAAATGTGAAGGAGGTCGAGTGATACATCATTTTCAAGACGAGTACTTTATAACTCTAAAATATAAAGTTAATATCTTCACCTACTACAAAATGGCGGAAGGTACTTTAAAGCGGTATTTTTTAAAACTCTTTTAATTTTCTTTTATGGTGATACTAACAGTAATATACAGAGTAGGATAAAAGTTTATATTTTTTAAATATAGCAACCTGTATATTATGTTACCAATAAAAAGATCTTTAAAGAGCTTTAAGGGGTTATATACAGTTAGAAGACCGAAAAAAGCGAAATTTCCAGAATTTTTTCTAAATAAAGTTTTAAATTTACTGATCTAAAAATTTGTATATATATTAAGGAATCTTTTAACTGTATTTTAAGACTTAGTATTAGTAAAAATATTTATTTGGAAAAGAGCTACAGATAATTTCCGGGAGCTCCTCCCAAAAAGACGTTTTGTGGTGACCACTATATGTTTGAACTAGATTCTCTAAAATTAAAAAAACCAAACAGATTTCGTTAAAGTATATTTAATATAGTTATTAATCGAAGGAATAAGCTTTTTTTCTGACAAAACGGCGGTTTCTAAAAAAATCTATTTTTGACCAAAACTCGGACTTAAATTGTTTATAAAAACAAAAATATTTATCGGTAAAAAAATCTTCAAGTAATTATTAAAAAATATATTTAAGAAGTTCGTGTTAAAATTTGGGACTAATCGGTTTTGCCATTTTCAAGTAACGTTGGTTAAAGTAAATTCATACTTATACCGTTCTGACTTAAGGACTTCGATTATATTGCCTCCAATAAATCTTCTTACCGGCCGGCAGACTCCGTCCAGCTGCAGACAGGGCCGGAGTGGACTTTTTACTTTTACATTGAGAAGCAATTGAAATATTGATAGATAGATATAAATCGTATAAAAATATGTAAAAATGTGCAAACAGGTATATTTCTAAACATAATTTTGGGTACTAGGTAACTTTTATTACAATTTTAAGTAAATAATATGAATAATATGGTTACCTACTTAATTAAGTAAAGGTATAATGAAAACTACTTGGACTTTTGTGTAATTTGATAAATAGGTACAGGTAGATAGGTACCTTAAAAATAAATTTCGGTAGGCAAAAATCAATTGTAATAAAAATACAGGTAAACCCAATATACATTAATTACCTATACCTACCTGAATGTTTTAAAAAGGAGTTTGGGTATCTATATGCCCTTAGAACAGTAAATGGCTTAGTATTTTCCAAAATGTGGCGAACGTGGAGTGAATCTGACGATGAAGCAAGCGATAACGAGCAGCAAGCAAGTAGTACAGCAAGCAGCAAGAGAAAGCATTTTTCTGTTGATGCTAATGAAATTGTAAAGAATGTATATTCAACTTTAAGAAACGATGTTTCCATACAAGCAGCTTTGGAAGAAACGTGCAGGTTAACGAAAATACCAAAGTCTACCATACGCGATATTGTTAAAAACCAATAGTCAAGAGAAAGAAAAGATGCGATTCTGATACTGCCACAAAACAACAAAGTGCAATAAATATAAAAGACTCTTCTCTTGACTACCATGACGACACAACTGCACATTTGTTTGAAGACTGGTTTAAAAATAAGTTAATTCCCAATATTCCTCCTCAAAGTGTTATTGTTATGGATAACGCTAGCTATCATAGTAGGCAATTAAACAAACACGCTTGTTCAAGCGACACCAAAGCAATTATTCAAGAATTTATGCACGCCAATAATATTTATTTTCATGAAAATTATTCAAAAAACCAATTACTTGAAGTATTAAAATGTTTTAATATAGAGAAAAAATATGTTTGTGATGAGTTTGCAAATAGCAGGACATTCAGTTTTAAGGCTTCCACCATATCACTGCATTTTTAACCCTATAGAACATTTTTGGCATCAATTGAAATCGCAAGTTAGACGTAACAACAGTTCACCGACTTTAAATAGTTTTGTATTAGGCATTGTCACCAGGGAAATAGATAAAATACCAGTAAATAGTTGGAGCAACAGTGTAGATCACGTAATTAAAGTTGAACAATCATATACCACACTTTCAAGTAATGTTAAGGAGTTCATTATACAGTTAGGGGATGATAGTGATAGTGACACTGATTTAATTAAATAGGTCCTAATAATAATTAAAAGTTGTAATATTTTTAGATACTTTTCATTTATATTGTATATTGTATTTTTAAAAGCTTTTTATTTATATATTTTTTTAAATGACTAAGTAGGTATAATTTATTTTTAAAAATTGCCATCACGTGACTTTTTGACGCAATGATCAACGACAAGTAAATTATATTCTTTCTTTGTCATTCTCCATAAACATTAAACGACAATATAAACGAAAGCGATGTCGAAAAACGCTATTAGAAAGTCGTCGGTTAGTCACGTGATGACAGTGTTTAAATAAATAAATTATAGTATCCCTAGGTATATTTTATAAATAATATTTTTGTTCCTATTAATAATAAAATATGTGATTATCAATGTGTTTCTATTTTTTCCTATAAAAAAGTAAATTCCACCCTGTTCCGTTCAAATTTTATAGCAGGTAACACCTGGCTAAAGCGCCAGCCGACAATAGGGGACAAAAGGGTCGTTTATTGGCCTCAAGAAGTGAGAACGGAATAAGTATGAATGTACTTTACCGACTTTGCGAAAACAATATTTTAAGAAAAACGCGTTTAAAGTTTGAAAAGCACTCTGAAGCGCCTTTTTAAATTTACGTGAAACGATACCGGAACGATAAAAAAATTCTGTGTGTGTTCTTAAATATACCGTGTGCCCCAGAAAAGATGTTACAAGAGGACAAATGGACTAAACCTTTTTAAATTTTAAAACGAAATGTTGGGAAAACTGGTCGCATGTTCCAAAACTAATGAAAAAAACAATATTTTACTTCCATTGGTATCATCGAATTAATAATAAAGATATGAAAAATACTCAGGAAATAACTACTTTACTTTTGGTCATTTTTTATATTTTTAGTTATAACTCGCCCGGTATATTTCCAATCGAAGTAAAATTTTGTATTTAAAAAGACATATAAAAATTCCAAAATCTTTGGTTCATTTGTCCTCTTGTAACACCTATCCTGGGACACACTGTATGTAGGTACATTAAGGAGAGAGTAAGGTTTTATTTTTTTTTTAAATTTTTTTAAAATACATTTTCTAATGAAAAATACTTTAAATACACTGTGTAAAAATTTGAGATTATTCCAAGCAAAATTAACGAAGATACGGAGGTTTAAGTAACCACCTTATCCATGATTCTTATATATGTACTAGTGGCGTGGCGAGGGGTGGGGCGAACTATTATAGGGCGTCCTAACTTTTCATAGAGCAGTATACTAATAAATATTTTTGCTGGCACCAAGACAAGTACATTAAAGCCATTTTTTGTTGTTAATACGGTTTAAAACATTTTAAAACATTACATTTTCTTGCTAAACGGTGACGTCATGTACGTCGCGTATGTCGGGCAGGCGTATGCATCGTACTCATAAACGCTGTTTCGGTAATTTCTTGTAAACATTTTACATGACAACTGAAAAATTATTATAGTGGGTGTCAACTAAAGTACATGTTAAGCCTAAAAAGTAAAAATCATAGTCATAACCTAAAAATTGATTGGGCGGTGACGCAACGGTTTGAAAACCTACATTTTCTTGATTCTCATACTTATATTGTCATTTTCGAATACAGTTTGAACCACTGGCACTAAGACGAATACGGTTAGCAGGAAAATTCGACTTTAAATGAGTTATGTACAAATAAAAATGGAAATTATTTAAAAATCCTTTGATATCAATGTTTTCATACCAGGCTATAAATGAAAACTACATAGTTTAATTATTTTTTTTATTATTTTTTTATTTAAAACCTTTTTAAATTTTTTATTATGAATAAACCATTTCTAAAATATATTTTTGCTAAAACAAATATAAAATACGACTTAACTAAAACAAAACGCACTTTAAAAACTTATAAATATAAAAAACTATTTTTAAAATATATTTTTGCAAAATCAAATATAAAATAAGACTTAAATAAAACAAAGCGCACTTTAAAAGTTTTAAATTAAACAAATGTTTTTAAAACAAAAAATGCCTGGTCTTGGAGCGGATGTAATTTCGACCAAGTTTGGAGCAGGTACATACATGTAATTTTTACCAGAAGTAAAAGGGTGCGGGTAATCAATGATTTTTATAAAGGGTGTAATTTTAATGATAAAGGTGGGAATAGAATTTTTAAGTGGATTTATAAAGTGTGTATTAGTCTTAGGTTAATTAAGGAATAAAAAAAGGACTTGTTTACCCGAAATAACCATTAGTAAGTGTGCATTAGTCTTGGATTTAATTAAGGAATTAAAAAAAAGAACTTGCTTACAAGAACCATTCGTAATTTCCTAAAACTGTTTTAATTACCCTGTCGGGTGCCGTACCGTAGTACCGGAGGGTAGGTATACAATTTAATATCCCTGGTCGAAAATGTACATGTCCTTATCTGGCCCTTTTTCTTGGGCAGGTAGACGAAGGGATTCTGGTCGAAAATACGCCAGCCGTGATCTTGACACTTTTCATTTTATCTAAAACTGTGTCAAAGTCAACATCAAGAGCATATTCTGACTCGATGCTTATTAGGGCTAAATCGTTTAGCCTCTGTTCGCCAATAGTGGTCCTTTGTTATGACTTTATTTTGCGTTAACGACTAAATGACCTTTCAGCGCCGGCGCTATTAGTTTTATATTAAGTTTTCAATAATTTTATTAAATTTAAAAATTGAAGGACTTGCTGAAGCCCTGCCAGGAAAATTCCTAGATATGCCACTGATTAAGGGGGCGCTAAAACAAAAGGGGCAGAGGGCAGTCGCCCCCTGCCTCCAGCACGCTATGCCACTGTTATGTACGAAGCTAACTTTAAAGCGCTTTTCTCACAACTTACGTTTTTAAAGTCGGTGACCATCATGTCTTCAAAACTAGTGCATCGATCTCTTTGAAATTTTTAGCACTATTTGTTTGAATAATTTTAGAGGTAACTCTGAAGAGTTTTTAAAGTTTTGTAATATTTCTAATCATAATAAAACAAATAGGCTGATATTTTTCTTAAAAATTATTTCGTTTTCACTTTAAAATGCCCCCAAAAAGTAAAAAATATAAATTTTTTAAATCCCTTTCATCGTTACCTGAGGAAAACGATTATCTAACGAATATACTTAAATTTTTTAATTTTACATAATTCAGCACCGAGATAAGATGGTCATCGCAATTAACCTTTTACTGTTACATTGCATAAATTGATATTTAAGTTTATTATAGTAGGCATGGATATAAAACATTAATTCAAAGTGTGAAAAAAGCTTTTTTTTTTATCTTTGGATAATCCACGAAGGCTAAAAGCCTAAATACTAACGTACCGTGGGTTGCTTAAGCAGGGTAAGAGGAAGTTTGTTAACACGGGACTTAAAAACTTGAAGATTTGGGGGAAGGACTGACCTCCGCTGGCAGTAGGTTCCACAGTCTAGAAACTCTAGGGATAAAAGAACGAACGAAATGGGAAGTTCGGGGCCTGTCCAATTGAACAGTATAGGGATGAATACGCGCGGCACCACGAGTTTCTCTGTTGGAAGCTGCAAGAGGAGGGACTATACTGGATAATTCGTCGGAGCAGAAGCCGTAAAAGTATCTACAGAAGAGCGATAGATCTCCCACAGCTCGACGATGGGCATGAGAAGGAAGTCTTTGAGTAAGTAAAGGATCATTAATAAGACGAACAGCCCTTCTTTGAATGGCATCAAGAATGATGAGGGTTGTAGGGGATGCCATTCCCCAGACATGAGAACAATATTCCAGAGAGGGTCGAATTTGGGACACATACAAAGTGTATAAATTGGAAGGAGAAAAATACTTTTGGCTCGGAAAAGAAATCCTAGCTTTTTGAAGCCGCGGTGGCTATAGATACAATGTGTTTATGCCAGTTAAGGTTATTCTCAAATGTGACGCCCACAAGGTTAAATGTGTCCCCGCTCTGCAAAACCTGGCCACTCATAAGCAAAGGATGAGTGTTTGATGATTTTTTCGCGACAAGGAACATGACTGTGGTTTGGATGCATTAAATTGAATGAGATTTTTGGCGCCCCAATCCAATATCAAATTGAGATCCTGTGAAAGAGATATCTGCATCGTTCTGCGTTTGCTTTCCCAGTCGGGTTGAGAGATTGGTTTGGGAACCTGAAAAGTGGAGTGAAGGGTACTATCGTCAGCATAACTATGAATGGGATTGGTTGTGGAAGAAAGAAGATCGTTGATGTGAAGAACAAACAAAGTTGGTGGTAGTACTGAACCCTGAGGCACTCCAGCATTTATTTCGTGAGAGCTTGAAGAGTGGCCATCAACAATGACTGATATACGTCGATTAGAAAGATAACTGGAGAGCCAAGAGCAGAGTTTAGTTGGAAGACCGTAGGAGGGAAGTTTATTAAGAATTCGAAGCAAGCTGACCCTGTTCAGCCTTATTTACCTCTATGAACTGCACTGAGAGAAATTTCTAGCAACCATAATTAAAGTTTTAATAATCATAACTAAATTATCTCAGTTAAATAGGGGACAGATAAGATCAGTTAATGCCATAATTAAAGTTGACTTTCTACTCCCAAATTAGTTACTATAACTAAGTCGGCTTAATAACCGAAAAATATCTGATATGTTAGCGACCATTATTTGGCATTGGTAGTGTGGTTATTAAAGTCGTCTAGTTACCGCTGTTAGTCCATGACATTATGGTAATTAAGTCATTTACTTTTTACTGCTCAATGGACTTAGTTGTGACTGATATTCAATCTTAGTATCAGTATTACTATATAAACATTATGATCAATATTGTAATGTTAATGGACTTAACTAAAGAGCTTTTGTATGGTTATAATTTTTAGGACTTAGGGTAATACCTAAGCTTTAATTAAAGTAGCAAAAAATGTAGCTTGCTAGAATATACAGGGTGTCCGGAAAGGTGAGGTCAAAAATGATAGGAGTGGTAGAGTGAGCCAAAATAATGTTAGTACTTCATATAAAAAGAAGTTCTATCGTGCTTCCTTAGGGAGTTATTGAGGTTTAAGTTAGAATATAAAAAATAGTATTTCATTAATAACTTTTGAATGGTTGCCACAATAATAATGATATTTAGGCATTTAAATTAACTCGTACCAATGCTTTTTCCATAGGCAAATGATGCGCCGTAAGTCATAATAGAGTATTGGTGAGACGAATTTTTCGTTTATTTAATGCATTTCTTACAGAGGTAAAAAATTACATTTTGGTTTGACCGTATAATTTCTCTATCATTTTTGTACAAAAAAGGTATACTTTATTTAAATTGATACCTTGGACCGCTTTTCATATAAACGCATTTTAAATCCAGACATACCCCCATTTTGTATGTAATAAAAATCAATTTTTGAGAAAATTATTAAAATATGGTAAAGTTTTTAAAAAACAGTCTTTATTTGTGTTATAAAATTTCAAAGGCCTTTAAACACCATTTTTAATTTTTTTAAACCACATTTTAATATTTTCCTCAAAAATGGATTTTTTTGTTATATACAAAATAGGGGTATGTCTGGTTTTAAAATGCGATTTTATGAAGAATTGTCCAAGATATCGATTTACATAAGGTATACTTTTTTGTACAAAAATGATGAAGAAATTAAACGGTCAAACCAAAATGTCAAATTTTAATCTCTGTAAAATATGCATATAATAAACGAAAAAATTCGTCTTACCCTGTATAATTATGAATTGCTGCGCTATCATTTGCCTCTGGAAAAAACACTGGTATGAGTTTATTTAAATGCCCAAATATAATTATTATTGGGGCAACTGATGGCAGGTCGCCTGAAACAAAATAAAGAAAAACCCACCAAAAAACCCAAAAAATTCTAATTAAAATTAACATAAAATATTACCAGAATTTCCTAAAGTTCAAAGCTTAAACATTTTTAAAAGTTTTAAACTTAAATATTGGTTAACTTTAAAATTTTTATTTTACGTCATTTTATCTTGACAACGGTGGCAGATTTGCCACCGAAACGTCGAATTTTAATTAGAATTTTTTGGGTTTTTTGGGTTTTTTTCTTTATTTTGTTTTAGGCGACCGGCCAGTTCATAGGGGTCAATAGGGCTCGCTATACCCGGGACGAGGACCGAAGAGGTACCATTGTTTTCCAAATTGAGGAGTGAACCCAACAAATTACCATCGAATAAATGAATTCGCCTAACCAGTATAGAACATATCTCCAATTCATGGTAAAAAAAACAAAAATAAAAAATAAACAATTAGTGGCTCTAAAATAAATAAGCAGGCGTGTATTTTATCAAAAATCGTCATTTTTCCTTTTACTAAGGTAAAAATTGTTTATTTTTTAATTTTGGATACTTTTTAGTATCACCTAAAGTAGTTTGTTTTTCTTAAAAACAAAGCAAGTTACGAAGAAAATATTATAAAATAAAAAATACAGTTTTATTTGCTTATTCGAATA
Source organism: Listronotus bonariensis (assembly GCA_014170235.1). NCBI lineage: Eukaryota > Metazoa > Arthropoda > Insecta > Coleoptera > Curculionidae > Listronotus > Listronotus bonariensis. The sequence goes on along the minus strand of JACEGR010004782.1, from coordinate 5,956 downwards.
AAAATGTAATAAATTTATAAAAGCCGTGGCGTACTTTTTTTCTTAATAATATTGGCTGTGTGCTCACTAAGACTCCGCTTGGCCCAATAATCCTAATATGGGTAAAGCTTTACAAGCCTCTTATTATATTAAATAGGTGTACCAAATTTTATCCAAATCGGTTAAAGCGTTTTGAAGATTTAAAAAAAACGACTTTTTTAAAACTTTATAACGCCCTCGTATCGTATCTCAAAACGAAGCGGACTTATGTTCATAGAAATTTTTTTCATAAAAAGACATAAAAAAATCATCTTCTTAGGTTTAGTACTGTAGTTAGGAAACACCCTGTATAAAATGTTTAATTTTCTTAATTTATTAAATGTCTTTATTCTGAAGAAAAAACCAAATATTATTTTGATTATATTTATTCTGATAGGTTTGCCTACGCACTGTGGGTATAGAAATGAAATGTCCTTACACTAAGAAGTAGCAAAAAGTAGCACCCCGATTTTTAGTACAAAAACTGATAAAGAAAACGATAAAAAAATCTTCGACAAAAGAAGCGAGACTTTGCATCGGAAACACAACAATTTTTTATTCTTTAATGTAACATACCTCCTTAATTAAAAAACTTTCATTACGTATATGTTCAGCCTTAAGGCAGCATCACCTGTAAGCATGATGTGTTGCCTACCCTTAAACGTTGTTATTTGCAGTTTAAACAAAGACACTATTGACATTGCTAAAAATAGTTTAAGTTTGATTTTGAGATACGTTAGAACACGTCTTTTGTTACTGTTGAAAATAGATGTTTTTCACTAATATTCTTTTCTCGCATTTATTTACCTCGACGAAAAACCCTAAAATAAGTGACGGAAATCTCTCTGTTACACTGGCGCTCAACGGTGGCTGTCGGAAAGTGATAAAATCGCGAGAATTGTGGTGAAATTCTTCAAATTTTGGTAACGCGCCCGGTCGAACTTCGCTGAAAAACTCCCGTTGTTTTGATTCGCACCGTTTGCTTCTACGTGGGTAGAACAATTACCGGACTTTTTGCAATCAAAATACACTTTGGATTTTTAGTATTTTGATTCGGTCGGACATTGGAAAATTACCGGACTTTGCCGTGCAACGCCCGTCGTCGTTTTGATTCGCACCGCTTTGCTTCTACGTGGGTAGAACAATTACCGGACTTTTGCAATCAAAATAGACTGTGGATTCAGTAAATTTAAAGTATTTCGATTTGGTAATATTTATCTAGTGTTTTAAAGTGTGTTCAAGGCTAACGCGCTGTGTTTCCCCCAAATTTCATCAACATAGCAACAGTCAGTGACCTTGACCTTGAAGATTGGTAAATAAAAGTATGAAAGAAATCAGCATACTGTAAGTACATGTTTCAATATTTTTTAACGACCACGGACGAAGAAGTTTCAAAATCTGACCTACCAGTAGTAAGAAGTCCGTATTTATTACGCTCAAATAAACCAAATCCTGCAAAAATGAGTGTTACTCTTACGAATGAACAATTCGAGGCGCTTTTGTCGCGTATAACTGTGACTGCTCAGCAGTCGGGGCAAGTTGTGCAACAAGCCCCTGTAGTTACCGGAAATTTTACTAAATGTAGCTCCAGATTTGACGGTTCGAAAGACTCTGATGTAAAAGCTTTTATAGACGCGATTGAAATCTATAAAGACTGCATGCAAATTACGGACGATAACGCGCTAAAAGGACTGCCCATGCTTCTCGATGGCTTTGCCGCGACGTTGTTTCAAGGTGTAAAAGCGACCGTAACGACGTGGAATGAGGTCATAGACTTACTAAGATCAACTTTCGGTCCGTGTAAACCTCCATATCGCGTGTATCGAGAACTGTTTTCGCAAGAGCAGGACTTAAAGACAAAAACCGATGTATTTATTTGTAAGGCACGTGCCATTCTAGCTCAATTACCTAGTGGAACTCTAACCGAACCTATTCAAATGGACATGGTATACGGTCTTTTACATAAAAGAGTTCGGGAAAAAGTGCCGCGTGACAAAGTGAACTCTTTTCAAGAACTTTTAACACAAGCTCGCCTAGCTGAAGAAACTTTTGACAATTCGGATGATCGTAAATTCGTGGAACAAAAAGACAAAAAGCGTTGTTCGTATTGTAAAATTGCGGGACACACCATAGACGAGTGTCGTAAGTTAAAACAACATAAATCTACTGATGCACATACGCCGAACGTTAATTTAGAAAAATCATCGATCACTACGAATAGTACAAAGCAGGTTTCATCTGTATCGTGTTATGGTTGTGGTAACCCAGGTTTTATCCGAAGTAACTGCCCTAAATGTACTAAGAAAAATACCACAAATAAAGATTCTGCTATGGCCATTGAATTTTTATGCAGTTCTTTTGCGGAAAACGCTTCTAATTCGCGCCCTTTGGTACAAATCAACATTTTAGGACACAATGGTTATGCTTATATAGATACTGGTGCAAAATCAAGTGTTGCTGGGTCAAGGCTAACGCAATTGTTACTTAAACATAATGTTCCATATACTGTTTTGAATGACCTTGACATGACTCTTGCTGATGGTGTAAGCAGAAAGGTTACAGCTTATATTTTTTACCTTAACATTATATTACAGGATAAAACTATATATATGCGTTTGTTAGCAGTACCTGAACATGAAAATAGCCGCACCCTTTTAGGTGTTGATTTTGTACAAGCCGCTAACATGATTTTAGACATACCAAACAATTTATATTATTTTGCTGAAAATCCAAATGAATGTTTCAATTTTCTTTCCGAAAGTGAAGTTTCAATTCCAGTAAATACCATAGATTTTGCCAATTTACGAGAAAATGAAGGATGTTCCCTAAATGTAAAAGAAAAAGAAGAGCTGAATACCTTACTGTCCAAAAATAATGAAGTATTTGAACCAAGCAATGAGCCTACTCCATATGCCGAACACTCCATTGTTTTACTTGACGATAATCCAATATCCGTGCCTCCTTACCGCATGTCAGAAGTCAAGAAGCAGCAACTTCGACAAGAATTGGACAAATTACTAGAAAGTGGTACGATAGAAGAGTGTGAGTCACCATATGCTGCTCCAGTAGTTTTAGTGCCCAAAAAGATGGTGGAGTGCGCCTGACAGTTGACTTTAAAAAACTGAATGCCATCACGAGGAAGGTAAATTGGCCATTACCAAGAATAGATGACCTTCTACATGAAGCTAAGAAAACAAACTATATGACCACTCTCGATCTAAAGAGTGGATATCACCAAGTGAATGTAAAACCTTCGGACAGAGACAAAACTGCTTTCGTTACTCCTTTCGGTACCTTCAGGTACATTAGAATGCCCTTTGGTCTTTCTACGGCCCCTGCCACATTCCAACGTTTAATGGATCGATTTCGATCTGGCCTTCCTGATGTTTTCATGTTAGTTTATCTTGATGACTTAATTGTCATCTCTCCTACTTTCACCCAACATATTAATGACCTCCAAAAGTATTTTCTAGACTAAATCTATTCAAATTAAAACTTAATCGTTCCAAGTGCTCTTTCTGCTGTGATTCTGTGGGATACCTTGGTCATATTATTTCTCCCCAGGGTATTCAACCTGATGACTCCAAAGTATCGGCCATCATGAACATGAAGCCACCTTAAAATGTTAAAGAACTTAAGTTTCCTACAAACCTGCTCTTGGTTTCGTCGTTTTATCGACAATTTTGCCCAAATATCAAAACCTCTGTCATCCCTAACAAAGAAAAATGCACAATGGCAGTGGTGGGAGTCCCAGTCTGCCTCCTTTAATAAGCAAAAAACTTTGTTAAGTACAGCTCCCATTTTAAGACAAGCAGATTCAAGTTTGCCCTTTATCCTACGCACAGACTCAAGTGGTTATGCACTGGGGGCATGTCTACTCCAGGGGAGGGTGAAGATGAACGTCCCATAGAATATGCCTCAAGATTGTTGACCCAAGCTGAGCAAAATTACAGTACCACAGAAAGGGAAGCGCTTGCCATTGTATGGGCAGTGCAAAAATTTAGAAGATACATAGAAAATGCAACCGTTTTCGTTCAAAGTGACCACCAACCCTTAAAATGGTTAATGTTCCTAAAAACACCTACCGGACGCCTCGCAAGATGGGCCCTAAGCCTGCAAGCATATGATCTTCGTATTGATTATATTGTTGGAAGAAAAACGTGGTTGCTGACACCCTATCAAGACCACCACGAGAGGATTCTGAAGAATCTATCAATCTAGTTACTGTAGACCTACCCACCAAGTCAGCTAGTGATATCAGAGCTAAACAGTTAGCTGACCCTGAGCTGAAGAAGATTATTGACGGATTAGAAACATACACTACTGGAATTGACTTTAAGAAATGGGCCGAAAGAGGTTACATTATGTCAAACGGAATACTCTACCGGTATGTTTCTGAAATTGACGAAGAAGAACCGCAACAAGTAATAGCCTCAAGCCAGATTTCAAATATTTTGAATGAATACCATGATTCTGAAACCGCTGGACATTATGGCATTGAACGCACTTATCAGCGCACTGCGCGTAGATATTACTGGCCTGGTATGAGAAGAACCATTTCAGAATACATTGGCAAATGTATTAAATGTCAAGGATATAAAGTTACCAACTTAAAGCCTGCAGGACTCCTTCAAACACCAGTTCAGTCACAGAGATTTGAAGCAATTTCCATAGATCTATTCGGGCCACTCCCAGAAACTCCAACTGGACATCGCTGGATCTTTATCGTGGAAGATACTACTAGTCGATGGACAGAAATATTTCCCTTACAGAACAGCGGAAGCCTGCGCTCGTTGTTTAATAGATGAAATTATACTTAGATATGGAGTTTGTAGAAGAGTAATAAGCGATAATGGTGTTCAATTTGTTGGAGCAGTTATGCAACAAGTAGCACACTGTTTAGGTTTTCAGCAATGCCTAACTCCTGTATATCATCCCGAGTCTAATCCTGTCGAAAGAAAAACAGGGATCTGAAGACACAACTTGCTATTCTTAGCAAAGAAGACCACATATCTTGGCTAGATAAGTTACCCGCAATTAGATTTGCCATAAATACAGCCAAATGTGAATCTACTGGTTATACACCCGCCTACCTTACTTTTCGGCGTGAATTGAGGACCCCAGATGATGTCAATAGAGATATAAGAGCCATTACTCTAAACGAGAACTTTGTTTCCCAGATCACTCCTTACCTATTAACCATAAGTATCGTCCTAGAAAACGCACGTGAAAAGCATGAACAGAGTCAAGATAGACGTAACCACCCCAAAGATGAAGTCAGACGTCCATTGACTTATCAAATTGGTGACAAAGTTTTAGTCGATGTGCATGTGTTGAGCAAAGCAAGTAACCAGTTTACATCTAAGTTGGCTCCGAAGCGTGATGGCCCTTATGTTATTCATAAAGAAGTAACCCCTACTACATACTTAGTTGCTTCTATGGAAAGTCCTGATGTCCCACTTGGTAAATATCATGTTTCGGCCTTAACCCTGTACCGAGACCCAGAGGGAGAAGATACTGAGCCAATCTGCCCCTTACGTAAAAGAGGTCGACCACCCACTAGGAAGACCAGCTCAAGTCCTCCCAGTGACCCATCGGCGGAAGAAAATGAAGAAGGTAATGAGATGCCTATTGGTGAATCTGAAGAAGCGGAAGTCCGAGAAGATGGTCACAGAAGAAGAAAACCCACTGTCCCAAGGTGCCCTTGTTGTACATAGATCCATATTGTGTTGCCCCACCTTCGAGGACGTTAGTGTGGTGCAAAGGGGAGATTGTAACATACCTTCTTAATTAAAAGACTTTCATTACGTATATGTTCAGCCTTAAGGCAGCATCACCTGTAAGCATGATGTGTTGCCTACCCTTAAACGTTGTTATTTGCATTTTAAACAAAGACACTATTGACATTGCTAAAAATAGTTTAAGTTTGATTTTGAGA